>JAVJIF010014679.1:0-94732 GCA_038442645.1 Agave tequilana
CGATTCCCTCAAGTAGATGCTAGCACAGTTGCTTGAAGACAAGAGGAAGTCAACCGACAAAGCCTCCTCTAAAAAGTCTAAAGGCAACGAAAAGAGGGAGAAAACTCATCTTCTTTACATATTGAGGAGAAAAGCAATCTACTTCTGGCTCGTCCAAATTCTCACCTCAGGATCAAGACGACCGAGACCAGGAAGGGTTCATCTTAAAAGAATGAATCAATTAGAGCAACGTTTTGAGGCCCTTACTATTCGGAGAGGCCTTCAAGAAGTAAGAGTGGTCCGGCCATATCCAGCTGAGTGGGACCTTGTTCCATACCCTCCCAAATTCAAAGCTCCGACCCTCCAAGCATTCGACGGCAAAGGGTTACCGAACTACAACATATCTACTACTTAAGTCTTCAGACAGAGAATGTGGTAGATAACGATGCCATCCTGGCACGTTTGTTTCATCGGCACCCTAAAAGGCTTGCCTTTGAATGGTTCTGAAGCTCCCGAAAAGCTCCATTAAGAATTGGGGCGTTTGGAGAAGCTCTTCCTAACGCGCTTCTTTGAAGACGACTCAGAGGTCACAATGCCTACTCTTTGGCTACAAAACAGCGAAAGGGAGAGTCCGTCAAATCATTTGTAGAAAGATTTCGGAATGTAGCACTCTGATGTCCAAGCGGTATGACCCAGGTCACCTTGGTGGAAACATGCCGCCACAATCTACAAACTTCGCTCCTCGCCTAATAGGAGTTGCCGAAAGCCGCACCTGGAGACAGTTGATCCAACAAGGTGAACAGGCTGAGAAATTGTCGCCCGGGTTAGGGCAGAAGAAAACAAACTCAGACCTAAGAGGTCGACAAGCATGCGCCAGACACATCCCTCCAAACGAAAAGGAAAGGTTAACTTGCACGATAGAGACCAAATCCCCCTTCAAACCTCAACCGGTCAGGGAAGTGGCTCTTCAAGTCAGGCCGCGCGCCAGCAGTAGTATTCCTTCAAGGACGAACATGTTGACTCGTTGTTCAAGTTACTTAACAAGAGCAACAGACTGAAGCTTCCTGAAGCTAGACGCCCTGAAGAAGTCGGTAAAACCGATAATCCCAACTACTGCCTGTATCATAGGATGCTGGGACACCCCCCCAAGAGCTGTTATGTCTTCAAAGACATCCTTCAGGCTTTGATTGACGCAGAGGTATTAAAACTCCGTCCAGAGCAGAAAAAGTAACAGCCAATATGACATCATTCCTCTAGTTTGGAAGACACCCCCAACACCCACTGGAGTAGTCCCCATCCAAGGGGGGAGCTAAGAATGGTCAACATAGACCCTCATCATCAGCAAGAGAAGGGTCTTGTACCTGTTCCCACACCTCAGGGAGAAGTTATGTGGGTTCATCCCGACCTTGTGGACAGCCAGCAATGGACCACTGTTACCCAACAGAAGGTCCAAAGGCAAAGCTAAAGCTTCGTCCTGTAATGCGGTGTGCGCTTCTTCCCGGGAAGCAGAAACTGATGTTCCCTCGCTGACTGATTCTGTAATACCCCCGTTCCCGGAATACGTACTTAGTTGCATATTCAGATTTTCCGATCGTATTTTTTCGATTTGTTTTCCTGTATTTGTTTTGCTTTATGAATTCCTTATATGATTGTTTTGTCTTGGATTTGGATTCGTGGACTCGGAGTCAGTCCCAGTCCGAACCAGGAACTCGATTATAGTATATTATTCGATTTGGTCTTTCCGGTGATTAGATTTGACGATTTTAGTTTTAAAATATTATTTTCCATTATTATATATTTTCTATGATTTTCTAGATTTTTTCTGGAATAAAATGAATTTCTTCTTCAAACCGGTGTCGGCCAGTGCCGCTGATCGATTCCCGAATTTTTATCTTACAAAATGTTTAGAATTTCTAGAGGATTCTTTAGACATTTCTTCTTAGAATTATGTTTTATTACTTAAATACTTTTTCTGAAGATTTTACGAATTTATGGATATTCCGCCGGAGTCGGTAGAAGACTGATTCCAGTATTTTTTTTTCACAAACAGTTAGGAATTTCATGATGGTCCTTCAGGCATTATTCCTTAGAATCATATTTTTCTACCTTACATTTCTTTTTCTGAGGATTTTATGATTTTATGAAATTCCTTCGGAGTCGGTAGTTAACTGATTCCAGGAATTTTGATTTTAGTTTACAATCGAATTGAATTTCTGAATTCCGCTTTCACTTTATGTCTTAAAATCATATTTTCTTTTTTAATACATTTTCTGGGATTTTTCGGATTTTCAAAATCCGCCGACCCGGGATAGACCGGTATCGGCGGTTGACTTCCGGATTTTTAATTTGAAAACGGGATTTTATTTCTGAAACCGATTTCATATTATTCCCTCAGGATGACGTTTTCTACCTCCGGGTATTTTTGGGGATTTTTCGGAGACAGTCGATTTTTCAACCTTATTATTATATTATTATTTGTTTGAATCTTTCTTTCTTTCTTTTCCTTTTCTTTTCCTTCTTTTCCCACCGACTTCACCACGCCAACCTCACCCCTCTATTTAATTCTCTCCCATCACCATCCTCTCACTCTCTCTCCTTTTCTTTTCTTTCCTTCCTTTTCTTTTTCTTTTTCCCTTTTCTTTCTTTTTTCTTTCTTCTTTTCTTCTTCCTCCCTCCAGATCCGGCCGACTCCACCGCCGCCGGCGAGCCCTCCAACCCGGCGAGCCACCTCCTTCTCCTCCTCCTTCTTTCCTTTTCCTTTTCTTCTTCCTTTTCTTCTTCTTTTTCTTTCTTTTTCTTTCTTTTTCCTTTCCTTTTTGGGGTGGCCGGCGCCACCCCTCCCTGGTCTTGGGCGCCGACGGCGGTGGCCGGCGGCCGCGTGCAGCCAGGGGCCCACCTGGGCCCCTGTGCTTGGCCGGAGAGGGGGGGCAAGCCCCCCTCTCTTTTCCCTTGCTGGAGGGGGGCACAGCCCCCTCCCTTCTCCTCCTTTGGGGTGGCCGGAGGCCACCCCTGCCTGCGCCGGCCACCCCTGGCCGGCGCAGTCTCCCGCCTCCCTGGCCGCAGCCAGGGAGAGGCGCCAGGCCAGGCCAGGCCGGCCTGGCCTGGGCGTGCGCAGGGGGGCAGCAGCCCCCATGCTGTGTTTTCTCTCCCCCCTTTTTTGGGGTGGCCGGCGCGGCCACCCCATGGCCGGCGACCACCGGAGGCCGCCGGCGCCGGCCCAAGAGTGGCCACGGCCAGCCACCTGGCCTGGCCGTGAGCGTGGAGAGGGGCTGCCCCCCTTCTTCCCTCTTTTTTTCCCCCTTCTCTGTTTCTCTCTCTCTCTCTCTCTCTCCTGGACTCTCCCTATCTCTCTCTCTCTCACTGTTTCTCTCTCCTCTCTCTTTCTCTCTCCTCTTTTCTCACTCTAGCTCTCTCTCTCTCTCTCTCAACAACCGCCATCTCTCTCCTGATTCTCTCTCTCTTCATCATCATCTCTTTCTCTCTCTAAAATCTCACTTTCTCTCTCTAAATAGACTCTCTCTAAGAAATCCCTTTCCCTCTCTAGACTTTCTCTCTCCACTTCTCTCTCTAAAAATCCCATTTTCTCTCTCTAGACTTTCTCTCTCTAAACCTCTCTTTCTCTCTCTAACTCTTTCTCTCTCCTCTTCTCTCTACATATTTATATCAGGTTATGGCGCATCCCGAACTTCAGTGATTACGGATATTTCGGTATATTGGTGACTCAGGCGAGTGTTCTCAACTCGCTACCCTCTTGCTTCTCATTCCTTGATTATGATAGTATACTCGCTCTAGTCTTTATGTATTGTTTTCATGCTTTATATCTTTTATTGCTTATGCTATGCGTGGCCGCCCTTCGTGGTCGTTAGACTTGTTGGACTTTGGGTCATTACTTTTATGTTACCACTTGCCATACCATTACTTCAGACTAGTTAGTTGTATGCTTCCTTTTAACACATGTATATCACCTGACCATCTAGTGTGTTATCACCTGACACCTGACCACCTGACCTACTACTATTTGGCTAGACCCTCTGGTTATGACCTGACTTACCCAGACTATTATCAATCTCTTGACATAACTTGCCACCTGATTATTATCCATCTCTTGTTATGTTTGGTTGTTTACTAATATCACCACTCTGTCATGCTATCACTTACACCCAGCATGATGATTTGACTTGTGATTATCATCTTTACGGGGACCTGACTTATGATTCTGTGTCATGATCAGTGACCTGTTTTCCTGCTTTACATGCAGTGACCTCTATATAGTACTTATGTACTCCTTATTCCTGATCATGTCTATTTTCCTGTTTTTCCCGTAAAGTGATAATTAAACTAATGAATCCTAAAAGGACCACTTGTATTGGGTCGGGGGAATATGCGGATATCGATATGTGTTCGTGTTTACAGTGGCATTAGTATTGTGCACTATATCCGTCTGACCTGTGGTACTCCAGGGGACCGAGGGGAGAGCTGGCTCCCTATTCCTGTTATTATCGGGCATACATAAGTCCCTCCTGATAGGCCTTGCGGCTGTTTCCGTCACCATGCAACGGAACACCCTGGACCGTGGTCCCGGGCATGCACGGGACCCACTGTAAACATAGTTCGTTGATACAACCGCTGTTTCCAATAACAACCTCGACTTGCTTATATATGGATGTATGTGAGTTGGCCGTACACCGAGCCACATACCTAGATATATGGGTAAGACGAGTAATAATAAGTGTCATAATAACCGGCTCTTTAAGTTGTAAGTAGAGGTATGTGGAATGGGACGCATACCAAAGCCTACATCATAATAGCTATGAATTTGTGCTGTGCCTTACCGTATTTGCTTTTCCCGACTTTATATCGGATTTCATGTTTTATGAGTATTATGTGTAGCTCGAGTTTATGATGCTTATGTTATACTGTTCTTATATATACTTCATTTGTGTTCTAACCCTCCTGTCTTCTGAGTTTGATACTTGTGTTCCTCCTGGCTCGCCACCCGCTTTGTATCCTACTCGCCTGGGGAGTTTCACTGACTCCCTGGATTCTCCACGTCAGGTTATGGAGCTAGGAGCGGGTGGATTCTTCTCCAGTTGCTGTTCAGAGTAGCGTAGCGATAGCGTGGAGCTTCAGCCGAACTTTCAGAGCCACAATCCTTCCAGGCCCCCTGTATGCCTCTCGAGTTTCCTCTTAGCAACTCGTGAGTGCTCTTTTCCTATTCATACTTGTACGTTCCTTGTATACATGTATGTGAGCCCCTTTTATACTGTTCATTTATGTATATTCCTTGTACTCTTGCATTTGCGCTTGTATGTGATGTTATATTCTTGTAATATTCATCACTCCTGGTGATAGCTCTGTGATTGTATATATATATGTGTTGGAATGTATAATGCACCATTTGCTTCCGTACTCTGATTCTTGTTTGTACTGATGCTTACGTATATAACGGAGGGTAGTTCTGACCTACGTATATACGTTGCAGTGACGTCCCCGTATCCGCGGGATCGGGGCGTTACAGGTTGGTATCAGAGCTTAGGCTCTAACTTCCTCAGTACGTCCAGAGGGCAAATTAATGGTAATGAAATTTGCAACTGGAAATAACTTGAGTCTTGGTTATACATTCCAACTGCAAGTGCAGAGTTATCTATTTCTTGACTATCTTTCTTTGATTTCAAATCCCTCCTTGACTATCTTTCCTTTGATTCCTAAATCCTTCCTATCCTTTTCCCTGTTTTGGTTTTATGAAGCCTTATACTATCTAAGGTAAGATATGACTAGACTAGAGAGGTAGTGGCTGGTTCTGCATGAAGCTATTATGTGATCCCTTCGGTGAATTCTATGAAGCTTGGTATTCTCCAGATTTATTCTAATCTGGCTATCTTTCAGAAGACAGCAGTCGGAATTCTCTTCAGAGTGATTGATGCTTGGTATTCGGGATTCTTAATTATCGGCCTTCTTTATTATGCTCAGGACTATCAGGGTTTTCTTTATCTTCGGTATTCGCTCATTTATTGCACAGCCACGACATCAGCAGTATATTCAGCATTATTCGAAGATTTATACAGCCGGAAGTGCGGAGGATGATTATTGTTCAGTTGACTTGAGAGCCCTACCTATAGTGCTTCATATCTTAATTGGTATAGATTCCACCCTTGTTCCCTTGTGTTCAATTCACCCCTTAACGAAATTGCGAGGACGCAATTTTTTG
Organism: Agave tequilana; assembly: GCA_038442645.1. Lineage (NCBI taxonomy): Eukaryota > Viridiplantae > Streptophyta > Magnoliopsida > Asparagales > Asparagaceae > Agave > Agave tequilana. The sequence continues at coordinate 6,188 of JAVJIF010014679.1, forward strand.
TAAGGTGGGTGGATTGTAATACCCCGTTCCCGAATACGTACTTAGTTGCGTATTCAGATTTTCCGATCGTATTTTTTCGATTTGTTTCCTGTATTTGTTTTGCTTTATGAATTCCTTATATGATTGTTTTGTCTGGGATTTGGATTCGTGGACTCGGAGTCAGTCCAGTCCGAACCAGGAACTCGATTATAGTATATTATTCGATTTGGTCTTTCCGGTGATTAGATTTGACCGATTTTAGTTTTAAATATTATTTTCCATTTTTATATATTTTCTATGATTTTCTAGATTTTTTCTGGAATTAAAATGAATTTCTTCAAAACCGGTGTCGGCCAGTGCCGCTGATCGATTCCCGAATTTTTATCTTACAAACTGTTTAGAATTTCTAGAGGATTCTTTAGACATTTCTTCTTAGAATTATGTTTATTACTTAAATACTTTTTTCTGAAGATTTTACGAATTTATGGATATTCCGCTGGAGTCGGTAGAAGACTGATTCCAGTATTTTTTATTTCACAAACAGTTAGGAATTTCATGATGGTCCTTTAGGCATTATTCCTTAGAATCATATTTTCTACCTACATTCTTTTTCTGAGGATTTTATGATTTTATGAAAATTCCTTCGGAGTCGGTAGTTAACTGATTCCAGGATTTTTTTAGTTTACAATCGAATTGAATTTCTGAATTCCGCTTTCACTTTATGTCTTAAAATCATATTTTCTTCTTTAATATATTTTCTGGGATTTTTCGGATTTATCAAAATCCGGCCGACCCGGGATAGACCGGTATCGCGGTTGACTTCCGGATTTTTAATTTGAAAACGGGATTTTATTTCTGAAAACCGATTTCATATTATTCCTCAGGATGACGTTTTCTACCTCCGGGTATTTTTGGGGATTTTTCGGAGACAGTCGATTTTTCAACCTTATTATTATATTATTATTTTTTTGAATCTTTCTTTCTTTCTTTTCCTTTCTTTTCCTTCTTTCCACACCGACTTCACCACGCCACCTCACCCCCTCATTTAATTCTCTCCCATCACCATCCTCTCACTCTCTCTCCTTTTCTTTTTCTTTTCCTTTTTCTTTTCTTTCTCCTTCCTTTCCCTCCATTTCTTTTCTCCTCTCTCTTCTTTTTCTTCATCTGGCGACCACCACCGCCGGCCCTCCGGCGACCCTCCGGCCACCACCGCCGGCGAGGAGCCTCCTTCCTCTCTCTCTCTCTTTCTTTTTCTTTTCCTTCCCTTTTCTTTTCTTTTTCCCTTTTCTTTCTTTTTTCTTCTTCTTTTCTTCTTCCTCCTCCAGATCCGGCCGACTCCACCGCCGCCGGCGAGCCCTCCACCCCGGCGAGCCACCTCCTTCTCCTCCTCCTTCTTTTCTTTTCCTTTTCTTCTTCCTTTTCTTCTTTCTTTTTCTTTCTTTTTCTTTCTTTTTCCTTTCCCTTTTTGGGGTGGCCGGCGCCACCCCTGTCTTGGGCGCCGCCGGCGGTGGCCGGCGGCCGCGTGCAGCCAGGGGCCCACCCTGGCCCCTGTGCTTGGCCGGAGAGGGGGGCAAGCCCCCCTCTCTTTTCCTTGCTGGAGGGGGGCACAGCCCCCTCCCTTCTCCTCCTTGGGGTGGCCGGGGCCACCCCTGCCTGCGCCTCCCTGGCCGCAGCAGGGAGAGGCGCCAGGCCAGGCCAGGCCGGCCTGGGCCTGGGCGTGCGCAGGGGGGCAGCAGCCCCCCTGCTGTGTTTTCTCTCCCACCCTTTTTGGGGTGGCCGGCGCGGCCACCCCTGCCGGCGACCACCGGAGGCCGCCGGCGCCGGCCCAAGAGTGGGCCACGGCCGGCCACCTGGCCTGGCCGTGAGCGTGAGAGGGGGCTGCCCCCTTCTCTCTTTTTCCCCCCTTCTCTGTTTCTCTCCTCTCTCTCTCTCTCTCCTGGACTCTCCCTATCTCTCTCTCTCTCACTGTTTCTCTCTCCTCTCTCTTCTCTCTCTCCTCTCTTTCTCACTCTAGCTCTCTCTCTCTCTCTCAACCGCACACTCTCTCTCCTGATTCTCTCTCTCTCATCATCTCTTTCTCTCTCTAAATCTCACTTTCTCTCTCTAAATAGACTCTCTCTAGAAATCCCTTTCCCTCTCTAGACTTTCTCTCTCTACACTTTCTCTCTCTAAAAATCCCATTTTCTCTCTCTAGACTTTCTCTCCTCTAAACCTCTCTTTCTCTCTCTAACTCTTTCTCTCTCCTCTTCTCTCTACATATTTAATCAGGTTATGGCGCATCCCGAACTTCAGTGGATTACGGATATTTCGGTATATTGGTGACTCAGGCGAGTGTTCTCACTCGCTACCCTCTTGCTTCTCATTCCATTGATTATGATAGTATACTCGCTCTAGTCTTATGTATTGTATTTCATGCTTTATATCTTTTATTGCTTTATGCTATGCGTGGCCGACCCTTCGTGGTCGTTGGACTTGTTGGACTTTGGGTCATTACTTTTATGTTACCACTTGCCATACCATTACTTCAGACTAGTTAGTTGTATGCTTCCTTTTAACACATGTATTCACCTGACCATCTAGTGTGTTTATCACCTGACCACCTGACCTACTACTATTTGGCTAGACCCTCTGGTTATGACCTGACTTCCCAGACTATTATCAATCTCTTGACATAACTTGCCACCTGATTATTATCCATCTCTTGTTATGTTTGGTTGTTTACTAAATATCACCACTCTGTCATGCTATCACTTGACACCCAGCATGATGATTTGACTTGTGATTATCATCTTTACGGGGACCTTGACTTATGATTCTGTGTCATGATCAGTGACCTGTTTTCCTGCTTTACATGCATGACCTGACTATATAGTACTTATGTACTCCTTATTCCTGATCATGTCTATTTCCTGTTTTTCCCGTAAAGTGATAATTAAACTAATGAATCCTAAAAAGGACCAACTTGTATTGGGTCGGGGGAAATATGCGGATATCGATATGTGTTCGTGTTTACAGTGGCATTAGGTATTGTGCACTATATCCGTCTGACCTGTGGTACTCCAGGGGACGAGGGGAGAGCTGGCTCCCTTATTCCTGTTATTATCGGGCATACATAAGTCCCTCCTGATAGGCCTTGCGGCTGGTTCCGTCACCATGCAACGGAACACCCTGGACCGTGGTCCCGGGCATGCACGGGACCCACTGTAAACATAGTTCCGTTGATACAACCGCTGTTTCCAATAACAACCTCGACTTGCTTATATATGGATGTATGTGAGTTGGCCGTACACCGAGCCACATACCTAGATATATGGTTAAGACGAGTAATAATAAAGTGTCATAATAACCGGCTCTTTAAGTTGTAAGTAGAGGTATGTGGAATGGGACGCATACCAAAGCCTACATCTTAATAGCTATGAATTTGTGCTGTGCCTTACCGTATTTGCTTTTCCCGGACTTTATATCGGATTTCATGTTTTATGAGTATTATGTGTAGCTCGAGTTTTATGATGCTTATGTTATACCTGTTCTTATATATATACTTCATTTGTGTTCTAACCCTCCTGTCTTCTGAGTTTGATACTTGTGTTCCTCCTGGCTCGCCACCCGGCTTTGTATCCTACTCGCCTGGGGAGTTTCACTGACTCCCCTGGATTCTCACGTCCAGGTTATGGAGCTAGGAGCGGGTGGATTCTCCCAGTTGCTGTTCAGAGTAGCGTAGCGATAGCGTGGAGCTTCAGCCGAACTTTCAGAGCCACATCCTTCCAGGCCCCCTGTATGCCTCTCGAGTTTCCTCTTAGCAACTCGTGAGTGCTCTTTTCCTATTCATACTTGTACGTTCCTTGTATACATGTATGTGAGCTCCCTTTTATACTGTTCATTTATGTATATTCCTTGTACTCTCGCATTTGCGCTTGTATGTGATGTTATATTCTTGTAATATTCATCACTCCTGGTGATAGCTCTGTGATGGTATATATATATGTGTTGGAATGTATAATGCACCATTTGCTTCCGTACTCTGATTCTTGTTTGTACTGATGCTTAGCGTATATACGGGAGGGTAGTTCTGACCTACGTATATACGTTGCAGTGACGTCCCCTTATCCGCGGGATCGGGGCGTTACAGATTCAGAAGAAAACGATAGCTCTTGCCACAGAACCCAACCAACTTGTGCGAAAACTCGTTCGGGTCAGTCATATTTGAAAAAGTATGACGAAATAACGCCGACTCCTCCAAAACCCGCTACAGAGTTCAGCCAAGCCTTCTACAAAACAACCGTGGAGAGACAGAAAGAGCTTCGGTTTTCCAAAGCTGTCTTAAAAGACATTGCGGAAGGATCCACAGCACCTTACCGCTTTGACGTCCTGACTCAACTGGCCAACATCCCGGCCCGAATCACTCTTTACGAGCTCCTGAGGTTATCAAAGTCAACCAGAGAAGCTTTGAGAGAAGCTCTAGTTGACGCTGAGGTCTTTATGACCCAAGTGCCGGTTGGACCACGGAGGAAGATGTAGAGGATTGTCTCCACGCCTCCCAAAATGCTACCTGCATCACCTTCACGGCAGATGATATGCAGGTTAAGGGGAAACATGATCGACCCTATACTTTACAGGGTATATTGGTTCATCTGAAGTAAGCCGCATTCAGGTAGACCCCGGGTCCGCATTGAGCATTATGCCTCGCCAGGTTATGCAATATTTAGGAATTCCTACCCACCGGTTGAGCACTACCCAGACGACCATTTATGGGTTCAATGCCAATGGTACCCGTCCAATGGGGAAGATCAAGCTCAAATGCCAAATTGGGGATTTAAAGTCGGAAGTGACATGCTACGTGATCGATGCCGACACCTCATACAATCTGCTACTGGGACGACCATGGATTCATCGAAATTCTATCGTTCCCTCCACTCTCTACCAAGTCATGAATACATTGACGGGAGTGGAAAGGTACGAACGGTGATTGCCGAAAGACATCCGTTCAAGGGATTCGAGAACTATTTCACAGACTCTCTCCTGTATCAGGACTCTGTGAAAATAAGCGAAATCCCACAACCAGAGGAGCCAGACTCCGGTAATGAAGCCGACACCGAGCCGGAGAAAGAAGAGTGCCTGTGGGACTAGATCCACTTGTAACGAGCATTGATAAGCTCGATGTTAATAACACCGCCGATGATGTAGGCGGATGGTATATTAATGAAGAATTATATTTGGCTTATTTTTCTGTGTCCGCTTCTGATTCAGTGCCGTCAGACACTAGTACTGAAGTGGATGATGACCTTTGGTCGGCAATGGATGCTTTGACATCATTGCATGTACCAGTGAAGTCGTCCTTCGAAACGTACCAAGATGCCGATAATACGCAAGAATCAATATTCATGGTTCCAACAAGACGAAAAGGTCAAAAACCAATTCTTTTCGGACAAATCAAATCCGAACCAATGTCCCACGAAGAATCAGAAAGTGAGAAGGAACCCCCTCAGTTTGGTCATTATGAGCCAAATGCACTCAGAATGATGGAAAGTATAGGGTATGATCTGATAAACGGTCCAGGGTTGAATTTCGACAAAGGAAGAAGAACACTACTCTGATCTTTTGTGCCTAAAGGAAAACCCCTGATTATTATCATCAGACTCGCGGGGGTTTGGGCTATGTGTCAACCCCGATCCCATCAGCCTCTGACTCTGGAGAGTCATTATGTCACGATTACTCTCCAGGCACGTCATCGTGGGAGTCAGATGTTAGTGTCGGCAACATCTTCAGAGAACTTTCAGTGAATATGGTTTCAACAAGCCACCTGGAAGACGGGAATGAAGAAATGACCCAATCTGATACAGATCCTTGGATCAAACACTTAAATACTCTTTGGGATACTCGCTTTGAACAGCGCGAGCCACCCACAGAAGATAAGGTTGTTCAGATTAATCTAGGAGATGAGACTAATCCTAAGCCCATCTTTATAAGCGAAAGCCTGTCGCCTTCTGAGAAAAAAGGATCTAATATCTCTTGTGCGAGAGTATATAGATGTCTTCGCCTGAAATTACGAGGACATGCCTGGACTTGATCCTCGAGTGGCTATGCATCGCCTCGACATTAATACGGACGTAAAGCCTGTCAAAAACTGTTGGCCCAAAGGCCTTCCACCCTAGTTTTGATGATGATTAACTCATGTAGTTATGTTTACTAATATTCTTGTGTTTTTTAGTCTCAGATCTTATAACAAGATGTTAGTTTGGTGATAGCTTCAACAAGAGGTGTTTTGGAAGCTTCACAAGTGATTCCAGGGCTCAAGCTTCAAGATCACACATTGCCTAGCCCATGGATGGAGTTTTGGATCGGGTCTACTTGAAGATGGAGATCGTCAAGAAGACTTAGGTATCCTAGTTTAGATAGTGTGTTTAGATCCATTTGTAAGCTTAGTATAGTTGATATGCTCAAGTGCACACAAACACACACGTTTTATGTTTGGTTTTTGGTTTTCATGAATAGTTGATCAAAACAAGTTTAATTGATATATGTATAGTTGTTTCATTCTATACATGCATGCTTAACTTTTAAATAAACTTATTTTGACTTTCCTATTCATGTATTGAAAATCCAAGTTTGATAAAAAATACATGTTTTGGTTTTTGGTAAAAATGATAAAACACAAAAATAGTTCATATTGATTGATATTTGAGCTAAACTTTTTACCACATGTTTATATATCAATACAAAATGATAAAACTATTTTGGGTATTTTTACAAAGACTTAAAAGATTTTTAGAAATATTTTAACATGTGTTTTCTGTCCCAGAACAGTGGCTGACAGGCCAGGACGGCCGACCACACGTGTAACGCCCCGATTCCACGGATACGGGGACGTCACTGCAACGTATATACGTAGGTCAGAACTACCCTCCCGTATATACGCTAAGCATCAGTACAGACAAGAATCAGAGTACGGAAGCAATGGTGCATTATACATTCCAACACATATATACAATTACAGAATTATCACCAGAGTGATTACAATATTACATGAATATCATATCACTAATATGCGCAAATGCGGGAATACAAGCAGATGTACAAGAGTAAACAGCATAAAGGTACTCACGAGTTTAAAAAGGAAAACTCGAGAGACTCACAGGGGCCTGGAAGGATGTGGCTCAGGACGGTCGGCTGGAGATCCACGCTACTGCTGCGTTACTCTGAACACACGCTCCTAGCTCCAAGACCTGGACGTGAGAATCCAGGGGAGTCAAATGATACTCCCCAGGCGAGTGTAGAAGCAAAACCAAGTGGTGAAGCAGGGTGAGCACAATAATGCATATATCAAGTAGGAAATACTCAGGAGGCAGATAGGATAGAGCAGGTAAGAATAGATATGGCATGATAATCATAAAACAGGAAATCAGAATAAAACCAAGGACGAGCTACAAGGTAGTCATATCATAATACTCATAAAACATGAAATCCGTATATAAAGTCTGGGAAAAGCAAATACGATAAGGCACAGCACAGATTCATAGCTATTTAAGATGTAGGCTTTGGTATGCGTCCCATTCCACATACCTCTACTTACAACTTAAAGAGCGGTTATTATGACACTTTATTATTACTCGTCTTGCCCATATATCTCGGTATGTGTCTCGGTGTACGGCCAACTCACATACATCCATATATAAGCAAGTCGAGGTGTTATTGGAAACAGCGGTTGTATCAACGAACTATGTTTACAGTGGGTCCCGTGCATGCCCGGGACCACGGTCCAGGATTGTTCCGTTGCATGGAAACGGAAGCCAGCCGCAAGGCTAAACAGGAGGGACTTATGTATGCCCTTATCAATCAGGAATAAGGAGCCAGCTCTCCCCTCGGTCCCGGAGTACCACAGGTCAGACCGGATATAAAGTGCACAACCTAATGCCACTGTAAACACGAACACATATCGATATCCGCATGTTTCCCCCGACCCAATACAAGTTGGTCCATTTTAGGATTCATTAGTTTAATTATCACTTTACGGGAAAAACAGGGAATAGACATGATCAGGAATAAGGAGTACATAAGTACTATATAGTCAGGTCACTGCATGTAAAGCAGGAATACAATATACAGGTCACTGATCATGATACAAGATCATAAGTCAAGCCCCGTAAAGATGATAATCACAAGTCAAATCATCATGCTGGGTGTCAAGTGATAGCATGACAGAGTGGTGATATTTAGTAAACAACCAAACATATCAAGAGATGGATAATATCAGGTGGCAAGTTATGTCAAGAGATTGATAATAGTCTGGGAAGTCAGGTCATAACCAGAGGGTCTAGCCCAATAGTAGTAGGTCAGGTGGTCAGGTGATAACACACTAGATGGTCAGTTGATATACATGTGTTAAAGGAAGCATGCAACTAACTAGTCTGAGTAATGGTATGCATGGCAAGTGGTAACTAAAAGTAATGACCCAAAGTCCAACAAGTCCAACGACCACGAAGGGTCGGCCACGCATAGCATAAAGCAATAAAGATATAAATGAAATACAATACATGAAGACTAGAGCGAGAATACTATCATAATCAATGGAATGAGAAGCAAGAGGGTAGCGAGTGAGAACACTCGCCTGAGTCACCAATATACCGAAATATCCGTAATCCACTGAAGTTCGGGATGCGCCATAACCTGATATAAATATGTAGAGAGAAGAGGAGAGAGAAAGAGTTAGAGAGAGAAAGAGAGGTTTAGAGAGAGAAAGTCTAGAGAGAGAAAAATGGGATTTTTAGAGAGAGAAAGTGTAGAGAGAGAAAGTCTAGAGAGGGAAAGGGATTTCTAGAGGAGTCTATTTAGAGAGAGAAAGTGAGATTTTAGAGAGAGAAAGAGATGATGAGAGAGAGAGAGGAATCAGGAGAGAGAGTGTGCGGTTGAGAGAGAGAGAGAGAGAGCTAGAGTGAGAAAGAGAGGAGAGAGAAAAGAAGAGGAGAGAGAAACAGTGAGAGAGAGAGAGATAGGGGCTGCTCACGCAGCCCCCCTCCAGCGCAAGGAGGGCCCACTGGCCGTGGGCCCTGGGGACCTGGCCGGCCCTCTGCCGGCCAGGGGCCTTGCCGGCGGCGGTCCTGGCCGCCGGCGGCCCAACAGAGAGAAGAGAGGGAGAGAGAGTGGGGGGCAGTAGCCCCCCTCAGCTCTGGTCCGGCCTGGCTTTGCCAGGCCCGGGCCAGGCCAGCCCTGGCCGAGCGGCCAGGGGCGCCAGGGGGCGCCAGGGGGCGCCAGGGGGCGGCGCCGGAGGTGGCGCCGCCAGACAAGGGCGGCCTCGCTGGCCGCCCAAGGAGAGGAGCAGGAAAAAGAAAGGAAAAGGAAAAGGAAAGGAAAAGAAAAAAAAAAGAAGAAAAGGAAAAGAAAGGAAAAAGAAAAAGAAAAGAGGAGGAAGGAGATGGCCGGAGTGGAGGGCTCGCCGGCGGTGGTGGAGTTGGCCGGATCTGGAGGGAGGAAGAAGAAAAGAGAAGGAAAAAGAAAGAAAAGGGAAAAAGAAAAGAAAAGGAAGGAAAAGAAAAAGAAAGAGAGAAAAAGAGGAAGGAGGGCTTCTCGCCGGCGGCGGTGGCCGGAGGGTCGCCGGGGGGCCGGTGATGGGGCTCGGTCGGGTGTCCGCCCACGCAGGAGAGAAAGAAGAAGAAGAAGAAGAAAAAGGGAAGAAGGAAAAAGAGAAAGAAAAGGAAAAAGGAAAGAAAGAAAAGAAAAAGAAAAAGAAAGAGAGAGAGAGTGTGATGGGAGAGGAATTAATGAGGGAGAGGGGATGTGTCTCCCCACGTGGAGGGGAGTGGGTGGAGTCGGTTGAGGGAAAAAGAAAAGGAAGGAAAGAAAGAAAGAAAGAAAGAAAAGATTAAAAAATAATAATATAATAATAAGGTTGAAAAATCGACTGTCTCCGAAAAATCCCCAAAAAATACCCGGAGGTAGAAAACGTCATCCTGATGAATAATATGAATTGGTTTTCAGAAATAAAACCCGTTTTCAAATTAAAAATCCAGAAGTCAACCGCCGATACCGGTCTACACCGGGTCCGCCGGATTTTGATAAATTCTGAAAAATCCCAGAAAATGCATTAAAGAATAAAATATGGTTTTAAGAAGTAAAGTGAAAGCGGAATTCAGAATTCAATTCCAATCGTCCCGGAATCAACCAGCGATACTGGCCGATACGACTCCGGTGGAATTTTCATAAAATCATAAAATCCTCAGAAAAAGAATTTAAGTAGGAAATGTAATTCTAAAAGATAAAGTCTAAAGGACCATCATGAAATTCCAAACAGTTTGAGAATTAAAAATCTAGGAATCGGTCAGCGCACTGGCCGACACCGGTTTTTGAAGAAATTCATTTTAATTCCAGAAAAATCTAGAAAATCATAGAAAATATATAATAATGGAAAATGATATTTAAAACTAAAATCGGTCAATTCTAATTATCAGAATGTCTAAATCGAGTAATACTCTAGGATCGGGCCTTCGGTCAGACTAGGGCTGACTCCGAATCCACGAATCCAAATCCAAGACAAAACAATCATATAAGGAATCATAATACAGAATGAATACAGAAAACAAATCGAAAAATACGATCGAAAAATCTGAATACGCAACTAAGTACGTATTCCGGGAACGGGGTATTACATTCCACCCACCTTACAAAAAATGCGTCCTCGCAATTCGATAAGGGGTAAATTGAATACAAATGGGACAAAGGTGGAATTTATACCGATTAAGATATGAAATACTATAGGTAGGGCTCTCAAGTCGACTGAACAATAATCCTCCTCTGCACTTCCGGCTGTATAAATCTTCGAAAAATGCTGAATAATACTGCTGATGTCGTGGCTGTGCAATAAATAAGCCAGAATACCGAAGATAAAGAAAACCCTGATAGTCCTGAGCATAATAAAGAAGGCCGATAATTTAAGAATCCCGAATACTCAGCATCAATCACTCTGAACAATATAGTAGAGAATATAGAATATCCGTAGAGAATTCCGACTGCCGACTTCTGAAAGATAGCCAGATCAAGACCGATCTGGAGAATACCAAGCTCCATAGATTGGCCGAAGAGATCATATAATAGCTTCATTCTGAACCAGCCACTACCTCTCTAGTCTAGTCATATCTTAAAATAGTATAAGGATTCATAAAACCAAAACAGGGAAGGGATAGGAGGAACTAGGAATCAAAGGAAAGATAGTCAAGAAATAGATAACTCTGCACTTGTAGTTGGAATGTATAACCAAGACTCATGTATTCCAGTTGCAAATTTCATTACCATTAATTTGCCCTCTGGACGTACTGAGGAAGTTAGAGCCTAAGCTCTGATACCAACCTGTAACGCCCCGATTCCACGGATACGGGGACGTCACTGCAACGTATATACGTAGGTCAGAACTACCCTCCCGTATATACGCTAAGCATCAGTACAGACAAGAATCAGAGTACGGAAGCAAATGGTGCATTATACATTCCAACACATATATACAATTACAGAATTATCACCAGAGTGATTACAATATTACATGAATATCATATCACTAATATGCGCAAATGTGGGAATACAAGCAGATGTACAAGAGTAAAACAGCATAAAGGTACTCACGAGTTTAAAAAGGAAAACTCGAGAGACTCACAGGGGGCCTGGAAGGATGTGGCTCAGGACGGTCGGCTGGAGATCCACGCTACTGCTGCGTTACTCTGAACACACGCGCTCCTAGCTCCAAGACCTGGACGTGAGAATCCAGGGGAGTCAAATGATACTCCCCAGGCGAGTGTAGAAGCAAAACCAAGTGGTGAAGCAGGGTGAGCACAATAATGCATATATCAAGTAGGAAATACTCAGGAGGCAGATAGGATAGAGCAGGTAATAATAGATATGGCATGATAATCATAAAACAGGAAATCAGAATAAAACCAAGGACGAGCTACAAGGTAGTCATATCATAATACTCATAAAACATGAAATCCGATATAAAGTCCGGGAAAAGCAAATACGGTAAGGCACAGCACAGATTCATAGCTATTTAAGATGTAGGCTTTGGTATGCGTCCCATTCCACATACCTCTACTTACAACTTAAAGAGCCGGTTATTATGACACTTTATTATTACTCGTCTTGCCCATATATCTCGGTATGTGTCTCGGTGTACGGCCAACTCACATACATCCATATATAAGCAAGTCGAGGTTGTTATTGGAAACAGCGGTTGTATCAACGAACTATGTTTACAGTGGGTCCCGTGCATGCCCGGGACCACGGTCCAGGATTGTTCCGTTGCATGGAAACGGAAGCCAGCCGCAAGGCTAAACAGGAGGGACTTATGTATGCCCTTATCAATCAGGAATAAGGGAGCCAGCTCTCCCCTCGGTCCCTGGAGTACCACAGGTCAGACCGGATATAAAGTGCACAACCTAATGCCACTGTAAACACGAACACATATCGATATCCGCATGTTTCCCCTGACCCAATACAAGTTGGTCCATTTTAGGATTCATTAGTTTAATTATCACTTTACGGGAAAACAGGAAATAGACATGATCAGGAATAAGGAGTACATAAGTACTATATAGTCAGGTCACTGCATGTAAAGCAGGAATACAATATACAGGTCACTGATCATGATACAAGATCATAAGTCAAGGTCCCCGTAAAGATGATAATCACAAGTCAAATCATCATGCTGGGTGTCAAGTGATAGCATGACAGAGTGGTGATATTTAGTAAACAACCAAACATATCAAGAGATGGATAATAATCAGGTGGCAAGTTATGTCAAGAGATTGATAATAGTCTGGGTAAGTCAGGTCATAACCAGAGGGTCTAGCCAAATAGTAGTAGGTCAGGTGGTCAGGTGATAACACACTAGATGGTCAGGTGATATACATGTGTTAAAAGGAAGCATGCAACTAACTAGTCTGAAGTAATGGTATGGCAAGTGGTAACATAAAAGTAATGACCCAAAGTCCAACAAGTCCAACGACCACGAAGGGTCGGCCACGCATAGCATAAAGCAATAAAAGATATAAAGCATGAAATACAATACATGAAGACTAGAGCGAGAATACTATCATAATCAATGGAATGAGAAGCAAGAGGGTAGCGAGTGAGAACACTCGCCTGAGTCACCAATATACCGAAATATCCGTAATCCACTGAAGTTCGGGATGCGCCATAACCTGATATAAATATGTAGAGAGAAGAGGAGAGAGAAAGAGTTAGAGAGAGAGAGAGGTTTAGAGAGAGAAAGTCTAGAGAGAGAAAATGGGATTTTTAGAGAGAGAAAGTGTAGAGAGAGAAAGTCTAGAGAGGGAAAGGGATTTCTAGAGAGAGTCTATTTAGAGAGAGAAAGTGAGATTTTAGAGAGAGAAAGAGATGATGAGAGAGAGAGAGAATCAGGAGAGAGAGTGTGCGGTTGAGAGAGAGAGAGAGAGAGCTAGAGTGAGAAAGAGAGGAGAGAGAAAGAGAGAGGAGAGAGAAACAGTGAGAGAGAGAGAGAGATAGGGGCTGCTCACGCAGCCCCCCTCCAGCGCAAGGAGGGCCCACTGGCCGTGGGCCCTGGGGACCTGGCCGGCCCTCTGCCGGCCAGGGGCCTTGCCGGCGGCGGTCCTCGCCGCCGGCGGCCCAACAGAGAGAAGAGAGGGAGAGAGAGTGGGGGGCAGTAGCCCCCCCTCAGCTCTGGTCACGGCCTGGCTTTGCCAGGCCGTGGCCAGGCCAGCCCTGGCCGAGCGGCCAGGGGCGCCAGGGGGCGCCAGGGGGCGGCGCCGGAGGTGGCGCCGCCAGACAAGGGCGGCCTCGCTGGCCGCCCAAGGAGAGGAGCAGGGAAAAAGAAAGGAAAAGGAAAAGGAAGGAGAAGAAAAAAAGAAGAAGAAAAGGAAAAGAAAGGAAAAAGAAAAAGAAAAGAGGAGGAAGGAGATGGCCGGAGTGGAGGGCTCGCCGGCGGTGGTGGAGTTGGCCGGATCTGGAGGGAGGAAGAAGAAAAGAAGAAGGAAAAAGAAAGAAAAGGGAAAAAAGAAAAGAAAAGGAAGGAAAAGAAAAAGAAAGAGAGAAAAAGAGGAAGGAGGGCTTCTCGCCGGCGGTGGTGGCCGGAGGGTCGCCGGAGGGCCGGTGATGGGGCTCGGTCGGGTGTCGCCCACGCAGGAGAGAAAGAAGAAGAAGAAGAAGAAAAAGGAAGAAGGAAAAGAGAAAGAAAGGAAAAGGAAAGAAAAGAAAAGAAAAAGAAAAAGAAAGAGAGAGAGTGTGATGGGAGAGGAATTAATGAGGGAGAGGGGATGTGTCTCCCCACGTGGAGGGGAGTGGGTGGAGTCGGTTTGAGGGAAAAAGAAAGGAAGGAAAGAAAGAAAAGATTAAAAAAATAATAATATAATAATAAGGTTGAAAAATCGACTGTCTCCGAAAAATCCCCAAAAATACCCGAGGTAGAAAACGTCATCCTGATGAATAATATGAAATCGGTTTTCAGAATAAAATCCCGTTTTCAAATTAAAAATCCAGAAGTCAACCGCCGATACCGGTCTACACCGGTCGGCCGGATTTTGATAAATTCTGAAAATTGCAGAAAATGCATTAAAGAATAAAATATGGTTTTAAGAAGTAAAGTGAAAGCGGAATTCAGAAATTCAATTCCAATCGTCCCGGAATCAACCAGCGATACTGGCCGATACCGACTCCGGTGGAATTTTCATAAAATCATAAAATCCTCAGAAAAAGAATTTAAGTAGGAAATGTAATTCTAAAAGATAAAGTCTAAAGGACCATCATGAAATTCCAAACAGTTTGAGAATTAAAAATCCAGTATCGGTCAGCGGCACTGGCCGACACCGGTTTTGAAAGAAATTCATTTAATTCCAGAAAAATCTAGAAAATCATAGAAAATATATAATAATGGAAAATGATATTTAAAACTAAAATCGGTCAATTCTAATTATCAGAATGTCTAAATCGAGTAATACTCTAGGATCGGGCCTTCGGTTCAGACTAGGGCTGACTCCGAATCCACGAATCCAAATCCAAGACAAAACAATCATATAAGGAATTCATAATACAGAATGAATACAGAAAACAAATCGAAAAATACGATCGAAAAATCTGAATACGCAACTAAGTACGTATTCCGGGAACGGGGTATTACAACACGGGTCGACCGTACCAAGAGCCGATCGACCCTTGCGGTCGACCGACGTGCACAAGCTTGTGCACGTTTGGCAGACACAGGGACGGTCGGCCGACCGGACCAGAGAGCTCTGCTCTCTGTATCTGGGGGTCGGCCGGCGGTCGACCGGTTTGCTCCAACGGTCGGATTTTTGACCGTTGGCGGTCGGCCGGCCGGCCGACCGCTAGCCGTCAGGCTGCCAGATCAGCCTAACGGCTAGTTTCTGTTTTGGCCTATATAAACCCCAATTCTTTGGGATTTTGGCCAAGGTTTTTACAAGAGAAAAATTACAGTTTCCCCAGAGTTTAAAACAAGTTTTCAAAAGTATTTTTGGGCTTTAAACTTCCAATCTTATTTGTTTTAGGTTTTTGAAAAAAATCAAAGAAAAGAGAATTTTGGGAGATTTGTCTTGGCTTTCATTTTCTATCTTTTATAAGAGTTTTCCCAAGTATTTTTCTTTGAGTCTTTGTTTTCCAAACCCTAGTTTTTCCACTTGAGCTATATCTTCTATCCTATTCTATTAGGATCTTTGTTTTGTGGAAAAGAGATTGTTTGAGGTTGTTAAGCCTCTAAGTTGTAAACCCTCCTTACTTTGTGTATCCCTCTTTGGTAGAGGTTGATCGGAGTGGTATTGGTTTGCTCCCTCTTTGGTAGAGGTTGAGATTGGTGTTTACTCCCTCTTGGTGAGGTGGAGTTGGAGGTTGGTTTGTAACCCTCTTTGGTAGAGGTGTTGTGGTTGTTTGGCTACGGGCCTACCCCTCGGTTGTGAGGCGGTGTTTGAGAGAGGAGTTCGGTACTCCATTGTTGTAACAAATCCTTCTCGGTGAAGATTCCCTTGGTGGGAGATAGTGGGTTGGAAATCCTAAACGGTGGTGTAGGCGGGATGTAGAGCTAGGGGCTCGAACCTCGAAACATATCTTGTCTTAGCGTTTGATCCATTGTCTCTCTAACTCTCTCTCTTTTAATTGTGCAAAGCATCATTCATTCATATCTTATTGCTTGCATTTGTGCCTTGCATATATTCATATTGCCTATTCATCCTATATGCTTGGTTGTTTGTGTGTGCCTCACTTGTACTTAACCACAAGAGCTTCATATAGCACCTCAACCCATATCTAGGGGAATCAAGAGGAGTTAGTCCAGAGCCCTTCACGGGAAATTCGGCTACACTTGTGTGTTGTATTAAGTGTGTCGCAAGAATTGTTTTAAGCTTCCGCATTTAGCGCACTTAGTTCACTAGATTAGCACTTACACCTATTCACCCCCCCTCTCGGTGTTTTTCAATTGGTATCAGAGCCTACGCTCCTGATATTAGGCTTAACATCCTAGGAGTGAGATCCATTTGTTTGCTAATCTATTTGTTTGTTTGCATACTCATATAGTTTACCATGGACTTCATGACCCCACCTAGCTTTGACCCTTCCAACATTGTTGTTTGGAAGTATAGGATGTCCATGTACCTAAAGACCCTAGGTTTGCATGTTTTCCTTGCCGCTACCAAGAGATGTTATCTTGGTGACCGCAAGCATATAGGGGCCAATGCACAAGCCCTTGAGGCCATTAGAAGCACGCTTTCAAAAGATTATCTTATGCTTGTTTCTAATCTTGATTCCGCTTTATAGTGTGGAACAGTTGACAACAACCACCACCTCCAAGCTTCAATTGCCAAATCAACCGGAGGAGTCTAGTGGAGAATTCGATTCTCAATGCTTAATGGTCCAAGGGAATGACTCCCTTGAGGTACAATCGGAAACTCAACTAGATAGTTTTGATTCTAGTTCTTCATGTGATGATAATATTGATCCCCATGCTTTAAATGAAGAACTATCAATTGTTTGTGAAAATTAATAGAAAAATATAATTTGCTGAAAAAAAGAAGACCTTTGCTTTAAATAAAGAAAAGGAAAAATTGTCTTCTAAATTTGACAAGGTTTTGCAAGAGAAGGTTGAGGTCTATAATGAAAGGGATTCACTGAGATCTCAATTAGAACTTGCACTTAAAGAAAATGAGTTTTTAAAATCTAAAAATGATTGCCATGTTATTTTGAAGAAAAATGAAAATTTGTCTTCAAAAGTTGATTTTGTTTTAAAAGAGAATGTTACCTTGAAAACAAAATAATTTCTATTTTTAATGATTTAGATGTGTGTTTAAAGAAAATGTTGTTTTACAAAATAAGATTGATGCACATGTTTGCCATGCTAGGGTAGTATCACACACTTCACCTATTGCATGCCACACTTCTTCTTTGATCAACAATGATATATCCATGCTTAAGAAGAGTGTAGATTGTTTGGGCTCCACTTTGAGCCAATGTGTTGTTGGGCATACACGATTGGAATCTTTGTTTCGAAAGAAACAAGTTTCATCTTTTCATGCACACCCTCAACGGCATACACATGCTTCTCACGGACACCATCATCACAAGTATGCTCATGTGTACACTTGTACACATTGTGGACGTAAGGGCCACCTTGCTAAATTTTGCTTTGATAGATTACATAATGTAAATTTAGCAAAGAATTTTGTTTGGGTTAGGAATGATACTAACCCCATGGACCCAATAAGATATGGGTACCAAAGACCACCCCTCCTTTATTTGATGTAGGTGTGGGCTCTCACATGACGTGAGAGCTGCCGTACCTTGGAGTGGATGCGTTCCGAGCTTCATGGAAATCAATTTGATGCATCACTTTCAAGGGAAGTTTGGTGGAGAGGACCACCATGTTTTGGAGACAAGGAGAGTTGCCTTCAAGGTTTTGGTAACGATTCCTAACTCCTATTTATTGTTTTCATGCTTTTAATATTCATTGTTTATAGCATGTTTCATTGTTTAGTGATTAGTATGAAAATGTCATGTTAATTAGATTCTTGACATATATGTATAGTATTTGAGACACCCATGTTTAATATGGATTATTATTTTGTGTTCTCATATTTGATTAGCTATCATGTACATCATAAATCTAACAACATGTGGATATTCATAATAATCATGCTTATGTTTATCATGTTGATTTTTCTCGTGTTTTGATGCTTCATGTTAAGATTACTTGTTTAGATGTTAGTTTTCATTAAAACTAGGTATATACTTGTGCATATAGTGGGCCACAAATAATCTATATATGTTTGAGCTTGAATGCTTATTTGAACCCATTATATGTGGTAGTATAGTCTAGTTTTGATGATTCATACAGTTTAAACTTGTATTCCATCTTGGATTTGTTTTGTAGATCATGTGTTTTACATTTCATGTATATGTGCATTTTGTCAAACCTTAAGTTATACATGTATACCCTTTGAGTCATTTGCCTTTCATGCAAATCTATATATATAGACTAAATTGTGTTTAGGGATATGTATGTATACTTATTGTGTTGACAATTCATACATATACCTTGAAATGAAATTTGTTTTGGTGAAAATTTAGTTTTTCTTGATTTCGTGTTTATTTGTTTAACTTCATGTATATGTCTATTTTATCCAAATTATTATTATACATATACATCCTTTTTGAGCCACGTGCCTTAATGCATATATTTTGTGGACTTGTTGTGTTTTGGATATGTATGTATGCTTTAGTTTGTATAAGACATACATATACCTTGAAGATTAAATAATTTTGATGACTTTCATTGTTTCAAAGAATTTTGAGCTTAATTGGAAATTTCATAATGCCATGTCACACATTACTTATACACTCACCATTTTTAAAATATTTCTCATGAGTATGTTTTCATGAGCATGTATGGACTTTATTGAATATTGAGTGTTTTTAAGTGCTATGTGATTTACATGTGTTTTATGAAAATTATTTTTAGTTTATTCCTTGCTTGAAGGATTTCGTACTAGTTAACAAAAATTTCCATTTTAACTAGCTCGTATTCTTCATTTTGATATGAGTTATACCATGCTTTTATTGTTATGTAAATTGGTATCATTAAACTCTTTCAATTGGTATCAATCTTGATTCTTTTGTATGCTCATATGTGTTTATGTATGTATGCTTTCATTTCAATGGTATCAATGTCTATTGGTATCTATTTTTTTTCATACATATATGTTTTATTTGTGCCTACTATATTCCTATATCTTAGAGCACAAATATTTGTTTATGCTAAGCTTGAAACCTAAATGATTATCCTATTTCAATTGATTACTTTTAAATTGGTATCAAGCCTACGCATTGTTTTAGTTTGTATTTCATAAAGGGGGAGAAAATTTGACTTTCATATTTTAATTAATATTTGATTTCCACTCCCACACTTTATGATTGGAAATTTGATGTTTATTTTTAGCATATGATATCACAATCAAATTGTTTATATGGCTTAAAAAGAAAAATACTATCTTTTGATATCAAGATGTTTATGTTTTAAGTTGGTATCTAAAAATTTTGTTTTAAGAAATATTCAAAAGTTTTGATTTACATTGCCTATATGCAAGGAGAGCTTAACATCTCTTCTACATATAGATTCATGTTGAGTGTATCTTGTATTGAGGAGCTTGATAACTCTTCCTTATGCGATACACGTGTGTAGGGGGAGCTTCACATCTCTCCTTATGCATTACATAATATGTGTTATGTGAATTGGGGCTTATCATTCCTTCTTCATGTAATGCATATGTGTAGGGAAGTTAACTTAGCGTCTTCCTCTTCATGAATGTATATCGCATATATCACTTATTGATTGTTTTATGTTCACTTTCAATTGTTATCAAGATGTACTTCATTGACATATAAGTTTCATTTGGTATCTTAATTGAGTGTACATTTTATGATTTGTTATTTACCCCTTATTTACATCATTTGTGTTATAGAACTAAAAGGGGGAGAAGGATTTGGATTTATATGCATGTCTTTGTATGCATTTATTTTAAAAAAAGGAAAAGTTTTATTCAATTAATTGGTATCTAGAGCACCTTTCACATTTCATTGGTGTCTAGAACATGTTTTGTTGATAGAAGAATTTGTTTATGTTTTGATTTTGTTTTTATCCCTTTGTTGATGATTGACAAAAAGGGGGAGAAAGATTTTGAGTTTATATGCATGCTTATGTTTTTAATTATATTATGATTTTAATTGGTATCTAGAACATGTTTATTGTGAATATTTTATTGGTATCTAGAACCTAGAACATGTTTTGTTTTATTGTTTTTCATGCATTTCATTGCATATTTATTATTTCTTTGCTTATGCATGAGTTAAGGGGGAGCTTCTTTGAAGCGTAACTTTAATCCATGCATATATAACTCCATGAGTTTTGTCATCATCAAAATGGGGGAGATTGTTGTACCAAAGGCCTTCCACCCTAGTTTTGATGATGATTAACTCATGTAGTTATGTTTACTAATATTCTTGTGTTTTTAGTCTCAGATCTTATAACAAGATGTTAGTTTGGTGATAGCTTCAACAAGAGGTGTTTGGAAGCTTCACAAGTGATTCCAGGGCTCAAGCTTCAAGATCACACATTGCCTAGCCCATGGATGGAGTTTTGGATCGGGTCTACTTGAAGATGGAGATCGTCAAGAAGACTTAGGTATCCTAGTTTAGATAATGTGTTTAAATCCATTTGTAAAGCTTAGTATAGTTGATATGCTCAAGTGCACACAAACACACACGTTTTATGTTTGGTTTTTGGTTTTCATGAATAGTTGATCAAAACAAGTTTAATTGATATATGTATAGTTTTTCCATTCTATACATGCATGCTTAACTTTTAAACAAACTTATTTTGACTTTCCTATTCATATATTGAAAAATCCAAGTTTGATAAAAATACATGTTTTGGTTTTTGGTAAAAATGATAAAACACAAAAATAGTTCATATTAATTGATATTTAAGCTAAACTTTTTACCACATGTTTATATATCAATGCAAAATGATAAAACTATTTTTGGGTATTTTTACAAAGAATTAAAAGATTTTTAGAAATATTTTAACATGTGTTTTCTGTCCCAGAAAAGTGGCTGACAGGCCAGGACGGCCGACCACACGGGTCGATCGTACCAAGAGCCGGTCGACCCTTGCGGTCGACCGACGTGCACAAGCTTGTGCACGTTTGGCAGACACAGGGACGGTCGGCCGGGCGGCCGACCGGACCAGAGAGCTCTGCTCTCTGTATCTGGGGGTCGGCCGGGCGGTCAACCGGTTTGCTCCAACGTTCGGATTTTTGACCGTTGGCGGTCGGCCGGCCGGCCGACCGCTAGCCGTCAGGCTGCCAGATCAGCCTAACGGCTAGTTTCTGTTTTGGCCTATATAAACCCCAATTCTTTGGGATTTTGGCCAAGGTTTTTACAAGAGAAAAATTACAGTTTCCCCAGAGTTTAAAACAAGTTTTCAAAAGTATTTTTGGGCTTTAAACTTCCAATCTTATTTGTTTTAGGTTTTTGAAAAAAATCAAAGAAAAGAGAATTTTGGGAGATTTGTCTTGGCTTTCATTTTCTATCTTTTACAAGAGTTTTCCCAAGTATTTTTCTTTGAGTCTTTGTTTTTCAAACACCTAGTTTTTTCACTTGAGATATATCTTCTATCCTATTCTATTAGGATCTTTGTTTTGTGGAAAAGAGATTGTTTGAGGTTGTTAAGCCTCTAAGTTGTAAACCCTCCTTGCTTTGTGTATCCCTCTTTGGTAGAGGTTGATCGGAGTGGTATTGGTTTGCTCCCTCTTTGGTAAAGGTTGAGATTGGTGTTTACTCCCTCTTGGTGAGGTGGAGTTGGAGGTTGGTTTGTAACCCTCTTTGGTAGAGGTGTTGTGGTTGTTTGGCTACGGGCCTACCCCTCAGTTGTGAGGCGGTGTTTGAGAGAGGAGTTCGGTACTCCATTGTTGTAACAAATCCTTCTCGGTGAAGGTTCCCTTGGTGGGAGATAGTGGATTGGAAATCCTACACGGTGGTGTAGGCGGGGATGTAGAGCTAGGGGCTCGAACCTCGAAACATATCTTGTCTTAGCGTTTAATCCATTGTCTCTCAACTCTCTCTCTCTTTTAATTGTGCAAAGCATCATTCATTCATACATATCTTATTGCTTGCATTTGTGCCTTGCATATATTCATATTACCTATTCATCCTATATGCTTGGTTGTTTGTGTGTGTGCCTCACTTGTACTTAACCACAAGAGTTTCATATAGCACCTCAACCCATATCTAGAGGAATTAAGAGGAGTTAGTCCAGAGCCCTTCACGGGAATTCGGCTACACTTGTGTGTTGTATTAAGTGTGTTGCAAGAATTATTTTAAGCTTCCGCATTTAGCGCACTTAGTTCACTAGATTAGCACTTACACCTATTCACCCCCCTCTAGGTGTTTTTCAACAACAACAGCGACGGTTCCGTCCAGAAGTAATAGAGGCAATTCAATCAGAAGTCAGAAAACTTATAGACTCTGGCTTCATTAGGGAAGAACAACATCCTGATTGGGTAGCCAACATCGTCCCCGTTGCTAAAAAGAACGGAAAGATCCGGATCTGCATTGATTTTCGTGATCTAAATGAGGCCTGTCCTAAGGACGAATCCCACTGCCAATCACAGATGTCATGATTGACAATACGTGTGGATTCGAGCGAATGTCCTTCATGGATGGATTCTCAGGGTATAACCAATCAAAATGTATCCTGATGATAAAAAGCATACATCTTTCAGGACACCACTGGGGGTATACTGCTACACCGTCATGCCCTTCGGACTAAAGAATGCAGGGGCGACATATCAAAGGGCCATGAATGCCATTTTTCACGAACACATGCGCAAAACGGTGGAATGCTATGTTGACGACATTGCAGTAAAGAGCCGCGCTAAAGGTGATCATATAACCGATTTAAAGGCTATCTTCAACATCATGTGGGCCCATCAATTGAAGATGAACCCCACCAAATCCTTCCTGGGGGTGGCCAGTGGCAAATTCCTAGGGTTTATCGTAACCTCCACAGGAATTCATTTGGACCCGAAAAAAGTCCGTGCTATTCAGGAGATGCAACCTCCACAGATCTCAGAGAACTCAGGGGATTGCAAGGTCGATTGGCATACATCCTAAGGTTCATTTCAAATCTCTTCAGAAGATGCCAACCCTTTACCAAATTAATGAAGAAGGGTGTCTCGTTCATTTGGGACAACGCTTGCCAGCAAGCATTTGAGGAAATTAGACAATACCTTACACAACCACCGGTCCTTACAGCTCCAGTGTCCGGGAAACCTTTCCTGATATACGTCCGAGCAATGGATCATTCTTTAGGAGCTTTACTAGCCCAGAACAATGATCAAGGACGAGAGCAAGCGATCTACTATTTGAGTAGAACAATGATCGGGGCCGAACATCGATACAACCCGATCGAAAAGGAATGTTTGGCATTGGTGTTCGCTGTTCAGAAAATGCGACACTATTTGGTAGGCCAAACTATAAACATCATATCAAAGGTCAACCCCTTGAGGTTACTCATGACAAAGCCTTCATCGTTAAACGGCCAATTGGCAAAATGGGCCATATTGCTATCCAATATGAAATGTACTTTTTACGACAAAAGATCGTTAAAGGACAAGCGGTGGCAAATTTTTGGCTGAGCATCCGGATCCAAGGGCAGCCGAACTTTACGAGGATCTCCCAGACGAGGTCACTGAAATCTGCCTGACCCAGACATCTTTTGAAAGACAAGTGTGGCAACTTTTCTTTGACGGTGCATCCAGAACAAGCCCAAAATGACATATAGTAGCAGGAGTAGGGGTAGTACTCGTCTCCCCACAGAACTATGTGATTCCTTGAGCCGTCTCATTAACCGAGCCTTGTTCCAACAATGTAGCGGAGTACAATGCCCTTTTGATTGGAATGCAAATCGCCGATGAGATTGGCGTTAAAAATCTCGAGTTGTATGGTGACTCTAAACTTATCGTCAGCCAAGTTCGCGGGGAGTACGAAGTAAGACATGAAGATCTAGTACCCTATTACAACGCAACTGTCCACATGGCCGAGAGGTTCATAAACTTTTACATCGACTATGTACCACGCAAGCAAAACGCGCATGCAGATGCACTGGCGTCTCTCGCTGCCTCTTTAGCCCTTCCAGCTGGAGTAGTAGAGAAAATATTTGTCCACAGCCACGACTTGTATTGCCCGAGAATTACCCTTGAGGATTACCAGAAGCCAACGGGAGATTGTCAAGTCAAAGAAGCTCTTGAATCGTCAACCGGCCCAGAGCCTAGAGACTGGCGATTCCCTTACATTGATTATGTCTTGTACGACATCTTGCCTGATGATACTAAAGAAGCGGCTGCCATTAGAAGGAAAGCTCCCAAGTTCTACTATAATGCAATCACACGAACATTTATCGTCGATCACATGATGGGATCTTGCTTCGCTGCCTATCACAAAAAGAGGCACAGTTGGTATTGAAGGAAGCCCATGACGGTATGTGTGGAGCCCATCAACCTGGCCCAAAACTTGGGGATCGACTCCAAAGGTTGGGATATTATTGGCCTAAGATGATCTCTGACGCCATCATTTATGCCAAAAGATCCCACGCCTGCCAAGTGCATGGTGATTTCATTCATCAAGCATCAGGGTACCTTCACTCTACAACTTCTTCCTGGCCATTTGAAATGTGGGGCATGGATGTAGTTGGCCCCATCAGCCCACCGTCATCAAAATGACATCGGTTCATTTTAGCCATAACCGATTACTTTTCTAAATAGGCTGAGGCCATTCCGTTGAAGGAAGTAAAGTCGTCTGATGTGATCAAATTCGTTAAACATCACGTCATCTACCGCTTTGGTGTACCTCGACGAATCATCCATGACAATGGCCCCCAGTTCGTCAGTCAGGCTTTCCAGAGGTTCTGCGCTAAGTTCAGAATACAGAGTGTGTCCTCAACGGCATACTACCCTGCCGCTAATGGTCTCGCAGAAACTTTCAACAAGACCATTGGCAAGCTTCTCAAGAAATTCGTCTCGAAAAGCCAGCGTGACTGGGACGATAAGTTAGGCGAATGCTTATAGGCCTATCGCACGACTGTTCGAACCCCAACTAAAGCTACGCCATTTTCTTTGGTATATGGGTGCGAAGCCGTGCTTCCGCTAGAAATCCAAATTCCATCTCTACGCGTCGCCTTGACAGCAGAGATGACAAAGGAGGAAAAGCATCGACTGCGACTCCAAGAACTGGAAGCCTTAGATGATAAACGTCTGCAGGCCCAACAACAAATCGAGCTCTACCAAGCCCGGATTACCAGAGCCTTCAACAAGAAAGTTAAGGTGCGAACTTTCAAGAAAGGTGACCTTGTCTTAGCCGTCAGAAGACCTATGGTGATGACACATAAGACAAAAGGAAAATTCCAGCCCAAATGGGAAGGACCATTTGTAGTAGAGTCAGTCTACTCAAATGGAGCATATCGCCTCATAACTTCAAATGACGATACACTCATGATGCCGATCAACGGCAGATTCCTGAAGAAGTACTATCCTTAATAGTACTTTTCCTCTGATCAAGTTAAAATTACACCTCTGATCAAAGCTCCAGATCCAAGAAAAGTTTCTTTCCTTTATTAGGTCACATCATGGTAGATCGGTGACAAGCTAATCGGGCACTGACTGCACCATGATGCATGATGTAAATATTGAGAAAGAAACGAACGGCGAAACTTGGGTTTTAATATTGCTCTCTTCATTAACGTCTGATGCCTCCGACGGCTAAGGACAGAGGAAAATGTTTGCTTCTAAGTCCAACATAAGTCTTCAATAACTCATCATGCTGAGGGGAATAGCATGGCTAGCCCAACTCAAACGGTAGTTGGTAAAGGCGCATCAAATCCGTTGATAGCTGAGGGTTTGCTAAAAATCCTAAGTGGACTTAGTTTCACTCTTTCCTCCAAAATCCCTTACCAATTCTCATACACAGAATGGTAGGTCTACAAAAATGCAGTCATTGCTATGTTAATACTACACCTCTGGCACTTCAAACTTCACTTATCAACTCTCATCAATAGAATGATAGGTCTTCAAAATTGCTTATATCGCAAATCAATCACTGTCAAGTTAAAATTATACCTCTGACATTTTTTTTTCTACTTGTCACTTCTCATTAGTAGAATTGCAGGTCCTCAAATTGCTCCCATCACGAGTCAGTTTCTGTCAAGTTAATACCACACCTCTGACAAATTACTGTTAAGTTAACATTACACTTCTAACAGTAATTGATTGGTCGCTAATGTTGCATATTTAGTATCATATTTCCATACTTATTATAGAATAAAATCTGCATTGTCCTAATTAATTGTTTAATTTATTTGCAGGCCCATTCCTTAAGGAGATGAAGAGAAATGAGCCCAAAAGCCCACCAAATTCTAAATTAAATCAGAATTAATTCGCACTCAGTAAATCAGGGCAAAATCAAGAGGTTGAAAATCGGTTGAGAAGAATCCTCTCAGAATCGATCGGTTAAAGCCAAAAATCAAAAGCCATTTCGTCACAATCCTGGACTCAAACGAGAAAACCAACTGAAGATAAAAGCAGAACGTGAAACTGGGGAGACCCACCAATAGGGTGTGGCCACCTGGCCGCAGAAACGCGGCCAAAGCCGCGTTTCTGCGGCTTGGTTGTGGAGTTAGGGGGAGCGTTTGCTCCCCCGATCTCCCCGGGATCCTGTAGGTTGGGTTTTTGCCTATAAAAAGCCAGTATTTTCACTGAAAATAAGACGACCATGCAGAGATAGGATTTAGACTAGTTTTTCATTTTTTAGTTTAGGTTTTTGTTTCTCTTTTTCATGTAATTTTAGTTTTAATTTATGTAATTCAGAGGAGATCAGACTTTCATTGAAGAACAAGAATGAAGCTTGAGCTGAGAGTGACACCGGTGTAACGTTTCTTTCATTTCTTTGATCGTTATGAAATCGAATCTATGTTCTTTCTTTGTATGTACTTCTTTTTAGTTTTCTTCTTCTTCTTCTTTTCTACTTCACTTTTCTTTTTGGTACAATTGTCTTCCAAGTGAGTTTGAAAGCATCGAAAGAACCTTGCCTTTGCGAGTGCCACCGATAGCTCATGACGATGGATGTGAGTCTCTCTGTATCATTTCATGCTTGAGTTGTCTTGATGATGTAATGTGGAAGAGACCAATAATCAACTCTTATGGGCTATTTGCTGATTGCCTCCATTTCAAGGTAACATCTTCGCTAAAGGCTCAAGGTAAGCTTTTGGTGAAAAGAAGGTAAGTAATTTTATTTCTTTTATTTTATTTCTTAAGTATAGATTACCACATCTTCCAAATCTTTCATCACTTCTTTCCCAATTCATTTGTACATAGTCACTTTCTAATTCTCTCCACTTTCTTCAGTTTACCATTTTCTTCTTAACTTTAACCTATAACTTTTTTTCATTTTCATAACTTTAAAACAAAGAAGAACTTGCGTTTTGTTTTCATAAAGATTTCAATAAAGAACCTTGAACGCTTCCATCCCAAACCCTCCTTGTGGATCACGACCCGCATAGCCACTTGCTATAGCGGTAAGAATTGAGCACTTGCACATGTTTATTCTTAAGTTCTGAAATATTGTATTTTGTGTGCAGGTAAAGCTTCAATCAAATTTTGGCGCCGTTGCCGGGGAGGGTAACGGTTTTTATTGAAATCTTATTTTTATTGAAAATTTTTTAGAACTAAAACGAATTTTCTTCTCTGTTGCAGGTTATAGGGCAAGCAAAGCAGGAAAATAAGATTGCAGTAACATATAAGTGGTCTTGGGCCTCTGCTCTAGAAAGCAGAGACCAAGTGCCCTCTGATTTGTCGCGTTTTTCTCGGCCAAAGCCACGGATCCGCGGCAAAAAGGAGTTGACTACTAAACAGGTTTTGTGCAGGGTTGCTTTCTTTGCATAAACATAGCTTCTGCAAATCATAATTCTTATATGCCATCACATAAGCCTGCTAATAAACCAACAGTAAAATACTTGTTGAAAAAGATAAAAATTGATTAGACGTTTGCATTTTTAGGCACGTGTCTTTTCAATTCCTTTATTTTACTGTTGAAGAGTGCTGGAGCAAGGTACGTTCGCATTGCATCTAGAATAAGGCTCATCTCTTGGTTGATTTACATCGCTTTGAGTGAATCTTATTTACATCTCTTGTACACTTGCACAAATTGATTTTAAGGGCACCACCCATTAACAAGATAAGGTGGGGATTTAATCACCCTTCCTTGGCCCAAAAATCAGATTCTAAGCACTCACTAACCCAAGCCTAACTAAAAATGAGTAGACGTTGGCCCTAGGGACATCTCGGACTCAATTAGGAGATTATCCTAAGGGGAAAAGGTGTTGGAATTTGACTCCTGCCAAATCAGTGTCTAGGAAAGGGATTAAGGGCCGAAAGCCCGAAGGTTTGTGGTTATTTAATTAAGGAACGTCTTTGACGGAAAACCTCCCACCAACCTTGCTCTGACCTGGCTGATTAGCTTGTGGTCAAAGTCTGCATTAAACCTCCGTTGGACAGTGTAACACCCCGTTCCCGGAATACGTACTTAGTTGCGTATTCATATTTTCTGATCGTATTTTTAATTTACTTCCTGTATTTGTTTTGTGATGTGAATTATTCATATGATCGTTTTGCCTTGGATCTGGAATCGTGAACTCGGAGTCAGCCCTAGTCTGAACCGGGAACTCGATCCTAGGGAATTACTCGATTTGACCTTTTCGCTATTCCGATTTGACCGATTTCAGTTTCAAACATCATTTTTCAATATTTTAGATTTTCTATGATTTTCTGGAATTTTCCTCAATTAAGTTGAGAATCTTCAAGACCGGTGTCGACCAGTACCGCTGACCGATTCTCGGATTTTTAATTTACAAACGGAGTTGAATTTTAAGAAACGGCTTTCCAGTAACTTCCTAAAATCACCTTTTCTATCTAAATACTTTTTCTGAGAATTTTCTAAATTTATCAAATTCTACTGGAATTGGTGTCGGCCAGTATCACTGGTTGATTCCAGGAATTTTAATTTACAATTGGAGTCAAATTTCTAGATTCCGATTTCATATTACTTCTTAGAATTATATTTTCTTCCTTCAGGCATTTTCCGGGATTTTTCAGATTTTATCAAAATCTGGCCGACCCGGTGTAGACCGGTATTGACTGTCGACCTTATGATTTTTATTTTGAAAATGAGATTGAATTCCTGAAAACCGATTTCACCAAAAATCATTTTATAATATTTATTATTTTTGAGAATTTTTCGGAAGCTTTCCAAGTTACTTTATTTTTTGGACTTTTCCGGAGTTTTCGGTGTTTTCCCAGATACCGGAACAGTATCCAGATATTTTTCCACTTTTCTCTCTCCTTCCCCAAACGCGAGCTTCACTTCTGAGATTTTGCATTTAATGCGGAGATCCTCTCCATGCCGCATTTAATGCACTGTCAATCAATCCCAATCAAATCATCATGGATTTTGTCCTTTTGTTGAAACGCAGTTTTTTTAGCTTTTCCCTGGACGCGGCTTTAAATCCCCGCGTTTGGCTCCTTATTTGACTTGGACGCGGGTCTCCTGCAAAGAGACGCAGCCTTTGGATAGCAAGAAACGCAAGGTTTCTTTGATGAATAAAGTCAACATCATATTATAATATTTTCTTACACCTTTATAAAACCACCCCACATTCTTCTCTCTCCTTCATAATTCATTTCTTCTTCTCCCTTGTTTACAGCAGGCCTCAAACAGCAAGCTCAAATGGCAGCCACCTTGCTCCCATGGCCACCCATTTCTCCACTATTTCTCCACCATTTTCACCACAAATTCCACCACCTTTTCCTCCTCCATCTCCTCCTTCATCTCTACAACAACAACAACCACAACATCACCTCCACCATCTTCTTCTTTCTCATTTCTCCACCATGAACCCATTAAGCTCCAAAACTTCTCCACCATCTCCACCACCACCTACTCCTCCTTGACCACCACCAAGTATACCATCTTCACCTCCTCGGCGAGCTCTTTCATCCTAGCCGACTCGTCGCTCCCCGTAACACCGTTTGCAAAATCTCATTTTGACCACTTGAACTAGACTTGCACCATCAACTTTCATCTCTTGTGAAGACCGGCCTCACCTTTTGGTTTGGGGCCGCGTTCTTCTCCGTTGGCGCGACGCAAAGGGCCGGTACCCTCCTTTTGGATTGGGGCCGAACTTCCCTTTGCTGGACGCAGCAAGGATCATCTTGGGCGAGTGTTCTTCCTCACCAAGACTTGGTTAAACTTGTAATTGCATATCAAAGATCACAACTCTTAAAACTGTTTCTGCTCGCTGTTTTACAGCATTAGTCGACTTGACCCCTTGACCAGTCGACTAACCCCTTGAAACGCAGTCTGGTTTCTTGTGACGCGGTTCTGTTAGTCGACTACAAGTTTTCCCAGTCGACTAACCCTGTTCTGAAACGCGCCCTTCTTGGAAACGCAGTATTTCTAGTCGACTTGGCAATCGCCCCCAGTCGACTAACTTTTCTTCTGTAGACGCAGTTCTCTGAAACGCAGCTCTATTAGTCGACTGGGCCCTCTTCTATAGTCGACTAACTCCTTTATTAGTCGACTAAGTCTGGCTGTTTGTTGTAGCTAATTCCTTTCTTGATTATGGATCTTATCCTCGAATCATGCATTATATATGATTATTACATGACTTGTCACTTGACAAATATCACCTTCCCTCCTCTCTATTTGTTTCCTAACGCGGATCCATGACCGCGTCCGCGTTCTTCTTGTGTTAACGCGACGCAGCACCCGCATCCGCGTCCGCGTTCTCCTCGCGTCCTGTTTTGAACACGGGTCTCGAACCCCGTGTTTGCGGTGCCTTCACGACGCGACTTCCGCGTCTGTGATTCCCGCGTCTGCTATTCCTGCGACGCGACTCCCGCGTCTCGCTCTTAAAACTCGCGTTTCTATGCATACTCCTTCTCCCCCTGTGCACTCTCTCACTTTCTCTTTAACGCACTGACACGTTGATTTCCTAGATTCCGGATATCAGGGATTTCACTAAGATTTAGGCGAGTGTTCTCGCTATCCTTTTGGGACTTTCCTATTTTCATCGGTCGACTTGTATTATTCATGATTTATGTTGTTTAGAACTAACACCTTCTTTGATTGTGTTCACTATTACTTGACAATCTTGATATGCTGATATTTGACATGCTTTTGCTTGATACTTACCATCCACATGATATGCCTGTCACCTGTTTATACTACTTGTCATTACATGCTACTATTTAACACATGTATATCACCTGTCAACTGATTTGTTACCATCTAACATCAGACATGATACTACTTGGCAAGACCTCTTGTTATGACATGACTTGCCACCGGATTATTATCAATCTCTTGACCTGACTGGTTGCCTGTCTAATATCATCCTCCTGTCATGCCATCACTTATCACCCGGCATGATATACTTGACTCTTATGATTATCACGATAACGGGAATGATGACCTGACATCTTGATAGTACAAACTGTACTCCTGATACACATGTGATATATTATAGTACGAACCAGTACTCCTGTGATACCTGTATTCCTGACTTGTTCTTGCTCATTCCCGGAACCTGATAATCATCCAATAAACCATAAAAAGGAACAACTTGCATCGGGTCGGGGAAACATGCGGCTATCAATATGTGTTCGTGTTTACAGTGGTATTAGGCATGTTGTGCAACTAAAACTTCCGTCTGACCTGTGGGCCTCCAGGCGACCGAGGGGAGTGCTGGCTCCCTCCTTCCTGGTACCATCATGATAAGGGCATACATAAGTCCCTCCTGTTTGCCTTGCGGCGGGTTCCGTCACCAAGCAACGGAACAATCCTGGGCCGTGGTCCCGGGTATGTACGGGACCCACTGTAAACATAGTTCGTTGATACCCCCGCTGGTTTCCAATAACAACCTTGCTTTACTCGGATATGGATCTATGTGTGCTGGGACGCTAGTTCACATAGCTAGATATCAGGGTAAGACGAGTAATAATAAAGTGTCTAATAACCGGCTCTTTAAGTTGTAAGTAGAGGTATGTGGAATGGGACGCATACTGAAGCCTGTAGCTTAAACGGCTATGAATCTGTGATATGCCTTACCATATTTGCTTGTCCGGGATTTTACTTCGGATTTTCGGTTTTATGAGTATTATGGTATTAACTGCTCATACTCTGCTTTATCCCTTGTATCCGCCTGCCTCCTGTTCGTTATCTTATCATGCCCTGAGTGCATTCTGGTTGTATGTGCTTGGATTATGGTGACATGAGATAAAGGTATATAGATGAGGGTTTCCTTGTTTGGATTATTCCTTCGATGTACTAGTCTCATGGAGCCGTGACCCGAAACCATACAATCAGATTTGCTCATCCTCGGCTTTATTCGGTTTTACCGCTATACATGTACTTACCCTTGCTCGCCACTTGGCTTTCGTATCACCACTCGCCTGGGGAGTTTCATCTGACTCCCCTGGATCCTCATGTCCAGGTCATGGAGCTTGGAGCGTGTGGATTCTCCCTGTTGCTGATCAGAGTGGCGCAGCGGTAGCGTGGATCTCCAGCAGACCGTTCAGAGCTCTATCCTTCCAGGCCCCCTTGTGTGCCTCTCGAGTTTTCCTTTTGTAAACTCGTGAGTGCCTGTGTACTGTTCATACTTGTACATCTCTTTGTAATCTCGCAATTGCGCATATCAGTGATGTAATATTCATGTAATATTGGATCACCTCTAGTGATAACTTGGTAATTGTACTCATAGGTTGAAATGTATAATGCACCACTTGCTTCCGTATTCTGATTCTTGCCTGTACTGATGCTTAGAGTATATACGTGAAGGTACTTCTGACTTGCGTATATACGTTGCAGTAATGTCTCCGTATCCGTCAGGATCGGGGCGTTACAGACAGTCTAATCAGTTAGGAGTCATCTAGGTCGTAGGTCTACCTTAACTTAGTTAGAATTTTTTCCTTTTATTTGTTTGCTTATTTCTTTTTTTTTTTCTCCCTTTTTGTTTGTATTATATTGTGTGATATGGCTTATAATAATAATTTTTCCAACTTCAATAATAATCCATATTATACACCGACTTCATTTTCGGATATTACCAACCCGGCATATCATAACTTTAACCAACCTAGTGTGCCGGATTGGTCTTATCCGAATCAATATAACCCATACCTCCAATCTA
This sequence comes from Agave tequilana, assembly GCA_038442645.1. NCBI lineage: Eukaryota > Viridiplantae > Streptophyta > Magnoliopsida > Asparagales > Asparagaceae > Agave > Agave tequilana. The sequence continues at coordinate 39,474 of JAVJIF010014679.1, forward strand.
ATAACTATAATTTCCATAATGATTTCAACTCTTCACAGTCAGTGGGGATTCACCTCCCCCGAGTCCAATTTTCAACCAACTTGTCCTCCTTCTCCACCTTGTCCACAATATTTCCAAGATTCATACTCAGTTCCGCCAGTCCAAAATAGAAAACTATCAATTTTGGAAATGAGTATGCGTGAGTCCAAACACAAATCCCAAAATCTGATTGACTCATAATTTCACCACCAATTCCAAGACAATACTTCATCTTTTCATCAAAACAATGAGCCTATCAACTATGAAAAGATGCTTGAAGCCATGACTCAGGCTCAAAAAGCTCATAATCGTGACATAGATATGATGGTCCAATCTTTACGTTCCCATTGTTTGACCAGTTCTAATGTCACTAACCATTCTGTTAGAGCCGATGAGTCGGGTTGTTTTGGAAATCAAGGTTCCATTTCAGAACAATCATTTGAACTTGTCCAAACTTCAAATTTTGAAAAGAATATTGACAGTTTCGCAAGTTATCCTTTTCCTGAAATCGAACTTGAAAATGAATATGATCATGAATCTCAACTTAGTGATTCAATTTTACTTCCTGATTCAATAATGACTCCGGTGTCTTCACCTGATTTCAATCTTTTTCCTGAGTCAACATTAAATCATGTGCATATTTAGTATCATATTTCCATACTTATTATAGAATAAAATCTGCATTGTCCTAATTAATTGTTTAATTTATTTGCTGGCCCATTCCTTAAGGAGATGAAGAGAAATGAGCCCAAAAGCCCACCAAATTCTGAATTAAATCAGAATTAATTCGCACTCAGTAAATCAGGGCAAAATCAAGAGGTTGAAAACCGGTTGAGAAGAATCCTCTTAGAATCGATCGGTTAAAGCCAAGAATTAAAGGCCATTTCCTCACAATCCTGGACTCAAACGAGAAAACCAACTGAAGATAAAAGTAGAATGTGAAACTGGGGAGACCCACCAACAGGGTGTGGCCACCTGGCCACACCCTGGCCGCGGAAACGCGGCCAAAGCCGCGTTTTCGCGGCTTGGTTGTGGAGTTAGGGGGAGCGTTCGCTCCCCCGATCTCCCCGGGATCCTGTAGGTTGGGTTTTTGCCTATAAAAAGCCAGTATTTTCACTGAAAATGAGACGACCATGCAGAGATAGAATTTAAACTAGTTTTTCATTTTTTTAGTTTAGGTTTTTGTTTCTCTTTTTCATGTAATTTTAGTTTTAATTTATGTAATTCAGAGGAGATCAGACTTTCATCGAAGAACAAGAATGAAGCTTGAGCTGAGAGTAACACCGGTGTAAGGTTTCTTTCATTTCTTTGATCGTTATGAAATCGAATCTATGTTCTTTCTTTGTATGTACTTCTTTTTAGTTTTCTTCTTCTTCTTCTTTTCTACTTCACTTTTCTTTTTGGTACAATTGTCTTCCAAGTGAGTCTGAAAGCATCGAAAGAACCTTGCCTTTGCGAGTGCCACCGATAGCTCATGACGATGGATGTGAGTCTCTCTGTATCATTTCATGCTTGAGTTGTCTTGATGATGTAATGTGGAAGAGACCAATAATCAACTCTTATGGACTATTCGCTGATTGCCTCCATTTCAAGGTAACATCTTCGCTAAAGACTCAAGGTAAGCTTTTGGTGAAAAGAAGGTAAGTAATTTTATTTCTTTTCTTTTATTTCTTTAGTATAGATTACCACATCTTCCAAATCTTTCATCACTTTTTCCCAATTCATTTGTACATAGTCACTTTCTAATTCTCTCCACTTTCTTCATTCTACCGTTTTCTTCTTAACTTTAACCTATAACTCTTTTTCATTTTCATAACTTTAAAACAAAGAAGAACTTGCGTTTTCTTTTCATAAAGTTTTCAATAAAGAACCTTGAACGCTTCCATCGCAAACCCTCCTTGTGGATCACGACCCGCATAGCCACTTGCTATAGCGGTAAGAATTGAGCACTTGCACATGTTTATTCTTAAGTTCTGAAATATTGTATTTTGTGTGCATGTAAAGCTTCAATCAGTAATCTAGTTGCTGCTAAGTTCAATATTAAACCTCTGACAGTCATTTTCCCTCAGACTTCCATATCGAAGCTGAAATGAACGATGCTAAGTTTAACACTATACCTCTAGCGTCCAGGTCATTGCTAAGTTCAACAATACACTTATGGCCATGACCTTTCCTCGGACTTCCTTGTCAAAGTCGAGATGACCAATGCCAAGTTAACATTATACCTCTAGCATTACCTCACTGCCAAGTTAAACATTACACCTATGACAGTGACACTTTTAGTCTTTCCAAATGAAGCTGGAACACACTTGAGTTAAGTTAATATCACACCTCTGACTCACACCCTTGTCAAGTTAACTTAACACTTCTGACAAAATTTTGAAAAGTCACCTAGAGGGGGGGTGAATAGGTGACAATGCTAATCTAGTGAACTAAATGCGGAATTTAAAAACTTAATACAAATTACACTCAAGTGTGATCAACAAATGATGCACACACAAGCAAGTACAAGATATAACAATTTGCACAAAGTAAAGAGAGAGAGAGCAAGAGTCAATGGATCAAGCGCAAACAAAGAGATATGTTCCGAGGTTCGAGCACCCAGCTCTACATCCCCGCCTTCGACACACGAAGGATTTCCAATCCACTAGCTTGTCCTCAAAGGACTCCCACAAAGGGAACCTCCACCGAGGATTTGGGGCAATCACAATTACAAGGAGTTCCCAACTCCCCTCCTTACAAACACAACCTCCTCCTTGAGGCACTTCTCCAATCCAACAAACAATCACCTCACAACTTGAGGGATTAGCACCAAGCTTACACAAAGCACCTCACAACCCAAGTTGCACAACCTTCTCAACACAATGAGGGAAATGGCATAAAGCAAGAATTGGGTTTACAACTTAGTGGTTTCAAACAATAACCACAAAACAATCTCTTTTCCCACACAAAGATCCTATAGAAGAGATAGTAGATTTTTGCTCAAGTGTGGAGAAAATTAAAGGAATGGAAATCAAATCACAAAGAAAATCTTTTGGGAAAAACAGGAAAACAAAGTAGAGAAGATGAATCAAACTCTTTCCCAAAAACCCTCTTCTTGATTTTCCAAACTCTAGTAAAAACACCAAATAGATTGTTCAATTAAAGCCCAAAACTTCTTTTTAATTACTGTGAAAACACCAGAGAAAGCTCAGAAAATTCGTCCAAAAATTCTTAGAGAAAAATTATTGCAAATGGGGTATTTATAGGCAAAACTGGAAACTAGCCGTTGGCAGCAGTTTTTGCCAAAATAACCCTGCCGGTCGACCGGCCGGTCGACCGCGCAACGGTCAAATTTTGATCGTTGCCAGCTAACGGTCGACCGCCCCGGTCGACCCAAACAAACAGAGAGCAACTGCTCTCAGTCGGTCGACCGGCACGGTCGACCGGCTACAAGTGTAGCCAGCGTGCACGTTTCTGTGCACGTCGGTCGACCCATACGGTCGACCGGCTACATGGTGCGGTCGACCGTTCCGGTCGACCGACCTAGCCTGGCAGACACTGTTCTGGCAGCAAAAACCTGGAATTTTTAATCCTAAAAATTCTCATTAAATCTCTAAAAATCCACAAAAATAGTTTTATCATTTTGCATTGATATATAAACATGTGGTAAAAAGTTTAGCTCAAATATCAATCAATAAGGACTATTTTTGTGTTATAGAAATTTTGCCAAAAACCAAAAACTGTATTTTCTAAAACTTGGATCTTGAATAGAAAATACATTTTGTCTAAAGCTCATAAAAACATGATATTTAAACATTTTGAAACAAGATGCATATGGATAGAAATCCAATATACATGAAACATATACATATCATAGTTTTTGTCATTAATTCCAAAATATATTTTGACGAAAATACCAAAACATAATACACATGAAATAGGTAAGTCAAAACTAAGTTTGTCTAGGAAATTAAGCATGCATGTATATAGAACAAATCTAATATACATTAAACCATGTAAACTTGTTTTGATCTATCTATTCATGAAAACCAAGATCGGTTAAACCTAAAACCGAAAAACCGAAAACCAATATTCAAAACATGAAACGTGTGTGTGTTGTGAACTTGAGCATATCATACTATTCTAATCTTTACAATTTGGATCTAAACACAAAGCTAAACTAGGATACCTAAGTCTTCTTGTAGAGCGCAATCTCCAAACCGACTCGATCCAAAACTCTTTAATCCACCGAGCAAGTGTTATATATGATCTTTGACGCTCGGGCTCTTGAATCACCATGTGGGTAGCTTCTAAATCATCTTGTTGAAGCTAATCACCAACTAATAACTTGACTAATGATCTGAAACTTAAAATCACAAGATTATTAGTACACATAATTACATGAGTTAATCATCATCAAAACTAGAGTGGAAGGCCTTTGGGCCAACAATCTCCCCCTTTTTGATGATGACAAAACTCATGGAGTTATATATGCATGGATTAAAGTTAAGCTTCAAAGAAGCTCCCCTTAACTCATGCATCGGATAAACAACTAATAAATGGCTCTAGATGCCAATGAAATTATAAAATAAATACACATGTTCTAGATACCAATTAGCAAAAACAAATAAACATGCTCTTGATACCAATGAAAATCTTAAAAAATAAACATGCTCTTGATACCAATTAAACTAAACATAACATGCTCTAGATACCAATTAAACACAATATATGCAAAACAAAACTCATGATCTCTTTTACAAGCTCTTGATACCAAAACTAAGCAAACTAAATATGTTCTTTAAATAATGCTTTGGATATCAATTGAACTTAATAAAAATATTAAAAACATAAAACATGCATATGCAAACATGCATATAAACTCAAATTCTTCTCCCCCTTTTTGTCAATCATCAACAAAGGGGTTAAAACAAAACAAACCAATCAATCAAAACAAATAAAAACATATTCTTTTTATATTCAAAACAAGGAATCAAAAACAAGGGATGTTCTCCCTTCTTGTCTAAAAACAAATATGATACCAATTAGAAGAAAATGTGTCAAGGAAGTGCATATTGATACCAATTAAAAATGAAACTATACCAGTTGAAATAACAAAAATCTAGATACCAATTGATAAGTAAACAATCATCATATCAATTGTAAATAAACAATTTTTGATATCAAACATAACAAATTTTGAATTTCTAAACATAAATGTTGATACCAATTGAGAATAAACATAGATCTTTAATACCAAAGTATTAAACATATAAACACATATGATTTTGATACCAATTAAAATTGATATTCTTTGAAATGCAAGCATACATATATGAATTTATATGAGTATACAAGAAATGTCAAAATTGATACCAATTGAAAGAATTCAATAATACCAAATGAAACAATAATAAGATCAAGTGTATATCTCATATTCCTATACCTCCCAATCATGATCAAGTTTAAAATGATTTTCATAAAAAGCATACATGAGCATGATCTCCCATCCAACCACCCTTAGAAGGTAGGGGTTTTCAAAAATAGATTTGAAAATAGAGTACGTTTGAAAATCATTACCAAATGAAGAATAACACAACTAGTTATATGAGATTCTTCAAATAAGGAATAACAAAAATATTTTTCATGAAGACACATGTAAACCACATGGCACTAAAACACTCAAAATCCATATAGCACAATTTATACTCATGAAAACTAAGTCATGAGAAAACATTAAATAAGGTGAGTGTACAAGTGTTGTGAGAAACATATCAACATGAAAATGGACAATCAAGCTCAATATTGAAAACATGAAATTCATCTTAAGATGTGAAATCACTTAATTGAAATCATCTTAAAATCCATAAAATTCATCATAAAAGTGAAATCACTTAGCAAACATGAAATTCATCCAAACGATCTAAACTTCAAGGCATATGTATGTCATGTACAAACTAAAGTATACATACATATCCTAAACATTATGAGTCCACAAAAAGTATATGCATGAAGGCACGTGGCTCAAGAATGTATATGTATAAATGATAGTTTGGTCAAGATGGACATATACATGAAGTCAAACAAAACATGTAAAATGATGAATACAAGTTAATGCAAGAATCATCAAAACTAGACTATACTAGTACATCAAGTGAATACAAATGAGCGTTCAAGCATAAACATATATAAAGGTTTATTTGTAGCTCACTAGTTGTACAAGTATAAATCCTAGTCTTAATGAAAACTATCATTAAAGCAAGTAGTCAAACATGAAGCATAAAACGGGTCAACAATCAACATGATCATGATAATCAAAAACATGAATTATTAAAATAAAAAATCATAGTCAACCATATGATTAGCATGACAAAGACATGTGTATTAGAACTATGATCAACATGATAGCTAAACATAAAGAGAACACAAAATATGGGTCCATACTAAACATGGGTGTCTCAACCACTAATCATGTAAAGCATAAGTCTAATAAACATGGCAAATATCATACTAAAACATGAGTCATCAAAACAAATCATCATATAATCATAAACATCCAAATGGTCATAATGCAAATGTATGTGCATTAGATTTAGGGCATACATGTTAGTTCTAAACAAGGTGAGAACACTAAATATAGATCCATATGAAACATGGGTGCTCAAGTAACTAAACATGTATAACACTAATCTAACTAACATAGCATAAGCATAATGAACAATGAAACAAAACATGCTATGAATAGATGAACATGTAAAAGCATGCAAATAAAATGGGAGTTAGAGAATGATACCAAAACCGATGAAGGTGCATCTCTAGTTCTCCAAACCACGGTGGTCCTCCCACCAAATTCCCTTGAGAGTGAAGCATCCAAATGGTTCTCTTTTAAGCTTAGAATGCATCCACCTTAAGGCACCAATGCCCTCAAGTGATGCGAGAGCTCCCACCTACATCAAAAGTCAAAGAGGTGGTTTTTGGTACCCATTTTCTAGTGGGTCCACGGGGGTTAGTATCCTTTCTAACCCAAACAAGATTATTTGCTAAATTTTCAAAATGTAAACGATCATAGCAAAATCTAGTAAGGTGGCCTTTTCGACCACAATGTGTACATGTGTACACGTGAGCATACATATGATGGTGGTGATCATGAAAAGCATGTGTATGCCTTGATGAGTGTGCATGTAAGGTTGGAACTTGTTTCTTGCGAACCAAGATTTTCAAGCGTGAATGATTCAATGTGCATTGGCTCAAAGTGGAGCCCAAACATTCAACACTTTTCTTCAAAATATTTATATCATGTTCAATAGTGGAAGACAAAGTGGAGCATGCAATGGGTGTGCTAGAACAAGAAGCTACACTAGCATGGCAAACATCAATCTCTTTTTGTAAAGAATTATTTTTAATCAAAACCCAATCCAATTCTTTAGTAATTGAATCAATATCATTTTTCAAAGTGAGATTTTCTTTAAAAACAAGATCCAATTTAGAAGATAAAATCTCATTGTGCTTTACAACATCATCACAATCATTTTTGCTTTTCAAAAATTCATTTTCCTTTAAAGCAAGTTCAAGTTGAGATTTAAGTGAGTCACATTCACTTGCAATCTCTTCCTTTTCTTGCAAAACCAATTCAAAGTTAGAACACAAATCCTTTAATTCATTTTGCAAAACAAGATTATCATCTTTCAACAAATCATGTTTTTCTAACAAATTTTCAAGCTTTTGAGCAAGTTCCATATTTAAAGTTTGAACTTCAAAACAACCATGGCAATAGGAACTAGAGCTATCATCAATATGAGAATCCGATTGTACCTCAAGGGAGTTCTTCCTTGGACCATGAGGCATTGCTCTTCGGACTTTTCTCTCTTAGATCTCCTCATCTTGTTAATTATCCTTGGAAGCTCGGGAGACGTCAAGATGCTCCAAACTGCAAAAGCCGAATCATAGTGATCAAAAACGGGTAAAAGAAATTCATTTAGAGATGCTCTAAGTGCTCTAAGTGCTAATGCATTGGCCTTCTTATGCTTGCTACTATTTGGGAGGGATTCTATGTTAATGGCATGATAAACTAGATGTCCTAGGTCTTTTAAATGTTTAGTCATATTAGCCTTCCAAGCATCAAGTCTAAAATGGTCAAACATGGGAGGGCTAGCCATAAGTGCAACTATATGTGTGCAAATGAACAATGCAAATGAAGATTAGCAAACCAAGATCACTCCTAGGTGGTTAAACCTAAATATCAGGAGCACCAGCTCTGATACCAATTGAAAAGTCACCTAGAGGGGGGTGAATAGGTGACAATGCTAATCTAGTGAACTAAATGCGGAATTTAAAAACTTAATACAAATTACACTCAAGTGTGATCAACAAATGATGCACACACAAGCAAGTACAAGATATAACAATTTGCACAAAGTAAAGAGAGAGAGCAAGAGTCAATGGATCAAGCGCAAACAAAGAGATATGTTCCGAGGTTCGAGCACCCAGCTCTACATCCCCGCCTTCGACACACGAAGGATTTCCAATCCACTATCTTGTCCACAAAGACTCCCACAAAGGGAACCTCCACCGAGGATTTGGGGCAATCACAATTACAAGGAGTTCCCAACTCCCCTCCTTACAAACACAACCTCCTCCTTGAGGCACTTCTCCAATCCAACAAACAATCACCTCACAACTTGAGGGATTAGCACCAAGCTTACACAAAGCACCTCACAACCCAAGTTGCACAACCTCCTCAACACAATGAGGGAAATGGCACAAAGCAAGAATTGGGTTTACAACTTAGTGGTTTCAAACAACAACCACAAAACAATCTCTTTTCCCACACAAAGATCCTATAGAAGAGATAGTAGATTTTTGCTCAAGTGTGGAGAAAATCAAAGGAATGGAAATCAAATCACAAAGAAAATCTTTTGGGAAAAACAGGAAAACAAAGTAGAGAAGATGAATCAAACTCTTTCCCAAAACCCTCTTCTTGATTTTCCAAACCCTAGTAAAAACACCAAATAGATTGTTCAATTAAAGCCCAAAACTTCTTTTTAATTGCTGTGAAAACACCAGAGAAAGCTCAGAAAATTCGTCCAAAAATTCTTAGAGAAAAACTATTACAAATGGGGTATTTATAGGCAAAACTGGAAACTAGCCGTTGGCAGCAGTTTTTGCCAAAATAACCCTGCCGGTCGACCGGCCGGTCGACCGCGCAACGGTCAAATTTTGATCGTTGCCAGCTAACGGTCGACCGCCCCGGTCGACCCAAACAAACAGAGAGCAACTGCTCTCAGTCGGTCGACCGGCACGGTCGACCGGCTACAAGTGTAGCCAGCGTGCACGTTTCTGTGCACGTCGGTCGACCCATACGGTCGACCGGCTACATGGTGCGGTCGACCGTTCCGGTCGACCGACCTAGCCTGGCAGACACTGTTCTAACTGCAAAAACCTGGAATTTTTAATCCTAAAAATTCTCATTAAATCTCTAAAAATCCACAAAAATAGTTTTATCATTTTGCATTGATATATAAACATGTGGTAAAAAGTTTAGCTCAAATATCAATCAATAAGGACTATTTTTGTGTTATAAAAATTTTGCCAAAAACCAAAAACTGTATTTTCTAAAACTTGGATCTTGAATAGAAAATACATTTTGTCTAAAGCTCATAAAAACATGATATTTAAACATTTTGAAACAAGATGCATATGGATAGAAATCCAATATACATGAAACATATACATATCATAGTTTTTGTCATTAATTCCAAAATATGTTTTGACGAAAATACCAAAACATAATACACATGAAATAGGTAAGTCAAAACTAAGTTTGTCTAGGAAATTAAGCATGCATGTATATAGAACAAATCTAATATACATTAAACCATGTAAACTTGTTTGATCTATCTATTCATGAAAACCAAGATCGGTTAAACCTAAAACCGAAAAACCGAAAACCAATATTCAAAACATGAAAAGTGTGTGTGTTGTGAACTTGAGCATATCATACTATTCTAATCTTTACAATTTGGATCTAAACACAAAGCTAAACTAGGATACCTAAGTCTTCTTGTAGAGCGCAATCTCTAAGCCGACTCGATCCAAAACTCTTTGATCCACCGAGCAAGTGCTATATATGATCTTTGACGCTCGGGCTCTTAAATCACCATGTGGGTAGCTTCCAAATCATCTTGTTGAAGCTAATCACTAACTAATAACTTGACTAATGATCTGAAACTTAAAATCATAAGATTATTAGTACACATAACTACATGAGTTAATCATCATCAAAACTAGAGTGGAAGGCCTTTGGGCCAACAAATTTAATTCAACCCGTTAAGTTAATATCACACCTCTAACGATAAAGATTCTCTTAGATTCCCCGCGAGTCTAGTCTCACTTGTTATTCTTGTCAACAGAATAAGAAGTCCGCTTAAAAATATTGTTAGGATAACATTACACTGTTAACAGTGTTTTCACTAAATCCCCAGCTGGGTCTTAGTCAAGTTAATTCCAAACCTCTGATGAAAACTCATCCTCCCTAGGGGTACAAATTCCACTTGTCATTCTTATTCGTAGATTGGCAGGTCCACAAGAATTATCTTACTTCTGTCAAGTTAATATCACACCTCTGACAGCATTGTTGAATTTCCTGAAACAGGATTTTTCTACAAACTTTGACTCGTTAAGCCAAAGATCCTTTACTTCTGTTCGTCCGAATTGCAATACAGAAAAGGGAGTCCAAGACAATAGAAGGAAAAAAATGTCGCTTTTATTTATGTCCAGACATATGAAAGTGATACAAGACGCTCTCTTATACAATAAGATTGAGTGTTACAATAAAAGAGTACAAAGAAGTCCCTCTCTCTCAGTAAAATGTTGCACTCACTTCTTGAAGCATGCTCACCACTCCAAGAACAAGATGTTTGGAAGGGCGCCAAAGAAGGGCTGAGCACTATGATTACGATCGGAGACTGATTACGTCACCATGCATGACGTAAACATCGAAGGAGCCCATGTTGACCAAGAACAGTGGTGTTTCTTGAGGTCGAAATGTAGCGGAACCCTCTGATTCCACCTGACCAACTGGTGCAGGCCATGATTCTTCGTTGATGAATATCTCTACCACCAGAAAGTCATCTAATGAAAATAAACTTTTCATCGATGTCACTTCTGGGGTAAGATTGGTGAAGGGAGGATTCGAGACCTTACAGGTGACGTCCTCCTTCCAGCGACATGCAAGAGGACCAGACCCACCACCAGACCCATCACCATACCCACCACCATATCCACCGCCATACCCACTGTGACCATGGCGAACCCGGGGCATGACTGGTGCATCGTGTCCAATGAGGTCTCGGTGGATGTCAAATCCTCGTCTCCCATAAACAGGAGCCGTGACTTCTCCTCCAATGGTCGACCATCGAACAAGTTCGCTGGCCGATATATTCTCCCAAGGGCCCAGCGAATATGCGAAGGGATGATTGAGGCTACCTGCGAGGAGTAAAAAAAACCAGAAGGTTAGAATTCTGAAACAGAAAAAACTAAAGGACAGACGCGACATAGCTGTAAACTTTAGACGCAGGAATGACCCACGCAGAAAGTCAAAATTCTGTCATGACAGAAACAGACGCGATCAAAGTTGTGGATTTCGAATACACACAGACTTGAACGCGGTCTAATTTTAAGACCTGCGTCTAAAATATGAGACACGAAGAGAACCGGACACGCGAAGATTGCCACATCCTTGTTTTATAAACAAGTGTTGCTACATTCAAGTCTGAAGCCTTCGGGCAGAATTAAAATTCTTCTAAGTCAACAGCCTCAAACGCGAGCTCTGTATGTAAAGCTCGCGTCTCACGGTCCAAGTGCAAAGTCCATTACACTCGCGTCCAAGGGATTTTGAGTTAGAGTTCAGACTCAATCAACTCGCGCTTCATCAAGTAGTCTAAAAGGCGCAACTTTCAAATAATGGGCGCACCAGTCAGACTTCAAGAGAAGGTCAAGAAGGTGAATCTCTTCAAGGGACAGCAAAACTGAAACTCAGTTGGGCTGAGTATTTCATGGCGGACAAGTAATTCCTACCCGCAGAATAACCCTTTAAAGGTTGAACTTTCCGCATAGGCGCGGATATAAAAAGTACTCAGAGGGACGCTTTTTGATCTTGAAATCACTTAACAGTGGTAATCTTCTAGAAAGATTAAAGAAGCATGAAAGCTTTGGGTCTTCGCTGCCCATGGGGGCAAATCCCATTGAAGGAAGAAGATGAAATCCCTCAGAGCGCCTGCTCTCGAGGGAAAACAGTCTGAGCAATGGACTGTTGAGAGGGTGAGGCCTATTTATAGGCAACCCATAAGGCCTGTAATTAATGGCGCAATAATCAGAGCCATAGACCTTAATTCCCGCACGAACGTCAAAACCCAATAAAGAGCTGACGCGTGTGTTGCCGTTTCGAAAACGTCAAGGGCACAAATCCCCAGTCATCAACGCCGACTTGGCATTTAAAGGTATTAACACCAAAGCCCAATGAAGGGCTGATGCGTGGATTGTCGCTTCGGGAAACATCGGAGGACACAAATCCCCAATCGTCAACGCCGATTTGGCATTTAAAGATCTAACAAGATCTTTAAGACGAGCTGCATGTAACGCTTGGGAGGTTGCATCAAGCGCCGACTCAAAGGTCGCGTCCTAAAACCCGCGTCCCTTCATAAACCCAAGGGCTGCGTTCCTATCATTTCTGCTAAGAGACTTTTTATCGCGTTTCTGAGAGTGATTCAGAACCGCGTTTCCTCAACAAATTGGATCTTGAGTCCGCATTAACTTGAAAGCTGCGTTCTGAAGCTTGCATCCTCAACAGAGAAGGCCTATGTCATTCACAGGGAGCCCGGAACTGCGTCTCCATTGCGAGAAGACAGTTGTGTTTTTATCATAAACTCAATATAGCTTGAGTTTGCGCCTTGTCAAGGGTCCAGAGACGCGTTTCTACTGAGCCAGTGCCGCGTCCCCATCAATTAGCTGGGATCCATGCATCAGTTTTTGAGGAACCTAAGATCGCGTCTCCTCTGCATCCTAACAGAATAAAGGGCCGCGTCTATGGATCTGCGTCCTTTCATAAATATGAAGGCCGCGTCCCCTCTGTTGAAGAACACAAATTCGCGTCTCAGAATAGTGCCTTGTTGTCTCTAAGCCTTAGCTGCATCTTATCAAAGACCCGTGCGTCTTCCTTGATAAGCCTGAACGGCGTCTCCATTAATGAATCAAAGTCGCATCTCTCAGAACCGCGTCTCCACTTTGAGTGAAAATCGCGTCTCGCTCAAGAACTCAGTTCAGCCTGAGTTTATTATTCATGGTCGACTAGAGATTACGACTACAGTTATGAAAATCGAGTTCATCCACAGCAAGTAAAGAACCTTAAAAGATGAAGATGGAGCAAAATTCTGAAGACTTTTATTGTTTGATTCAAAAATGGTAAAAGTAATACAGACACTCTTGACAAATAGAGTGTTCTTTTTTTAAAAAACAAAAAAAAGGGGAGGTTAATAATCTTGCTTCGCCAAAGAACGGATTTGTTCTCGGAGACGATGCATCTCGTGCTGACGTGCCTTCTCAGCGTCCATTAGAGCTTGGACTCGCAACTCCTCCTCGGACAAAAACCTCTTCGTAGCCAGTTGTGCTTGAAGAGACTCCAGTCTGGAGGAATGAGCAGAGAGGGTTTTCTTCAGCCTATATCTTGGCAGTTTACAGTTCCTCCAGCCGTTTCCTAGCAGCGGCAAGCTTCTGCTCATTGATCTCGATCAAGGCTTGCGCCCTGGCAATGGTAGCTCGAGCAGTGGCAATAACCTGCTCTGCACTCTGTATAACGATTTCAGATTCCTTGAAATCGCCAAGCAGCCGTTGGTGGTCAGCCTGGGAACACTAGAGATGGCGGGTCTCTTCAGCTATTTGTTCCTCCATCTCCTTTCGCTCATATTCTTGAGCGACAAGAAGCTTATTCAGGGTTGTCCGAGCCTCGTCTACCGAGCCAGCATTCTCCAGAGACTTGAGCTCCCTCAGATGGCTTCCCAACTGCTCCACCAGCATCAAGCATGCCCTAGCCTGCGAAGGACTCCCAGTATGACCAATATTTTCGATCTGATTTTTGAGAAGTACTCGGGCAAATTCAAAAGAGCTGCCCCCGGAGAGGATGAGGTCAATACAAGATCTCATGGAAGTAAAAAATTATTGCACCATTTGACGTGCTAGCTCTTCCATGATGTCATTAACTGGAGAAAACTCTGCTGATGTGCTCCCGGACCCCCTTTCCATGACAGGGCGAGAGACAGGAGTCGGTTCATCGTGCGCAGAAGTAAGGCCGACGATAGGTTCATCAGATACTGAGATGGTCGCCGACACTTCCGGGGCGGTTATTGTTGTAGCAGCCTCCACTGCGACAGAAGTAACAGCAAACCTTGCAACATCAGGTTCCCCGGTCGAGGTTTGAACTGTACTACCTTCTGCATCAATACTTGCCACAGGATTCTCTGCTTGAGCTCCTCCAGCGCTCTCTACAAACCAGCGAAACATCAACCATGACAATAAAAAGGAGAAAAATTTAATGCGTCAGTATTCTCTTACCAAGTTGAGGATCTGAAGATGGCGAATTCCTGGGCAGATCTTGTAGGGTTGAGACCTCCTGGACGTCAACAGTTGCACTCTCTTGAGGCATTCCGATAGCAAAAGCCTCAAGGCCCTCCTGCTGGGCTAGCTCTTGTATCATTTCCTCAATCTGAGAGGTTGTAGCCTCACTGTCGACAGCCAGCCCTATAGCACAAAGTCAAAAGGAAATGTCAGAACCCTTCCCTAGCTAGAGGAGAACCCGGTTCGAAAAGACAAGGAGAGTACCTTCAGTAGCAGCGATCGTTGCTATTGGTGAAACCGTCACAGGGTCACACCCTTATATCTCTTCCTCCGAAATATGCGAGAATTTGCTCGTATCTGGAAGAGTGGGTTCATCGCCAAAATCGACTTCATCACCAGAATAATATCCATGCTCTTCGGACGATGAAGATGACAGTTCAACACAGGAGGCCTCAGCGATCGAGACCTTACCACCAAGTACCCCAGTAGTAGGGCTGGGGTCAACAACCCGCGAGCTGGGTATCAATACATTAGGAGACCCAGGCTGTTGCACCTCATCCCTCCTCTCTTGAACTGAAGAAGACGCTGGCTGAGTTGAGACCCCTGGAATTTCAACATCATCCCTTCCCACCAGGTTAACTTCGGGGCGCTCAGCCTCCTCAGCCATGATAGGTTCACCTGCAAGCTCCCCTTCTTCTAAGATCACGGGACCCCTGCTGCGTAGTCCACAAGGACGAAAAAGGGGGATTTCCTCTTCCTCTTCCTCCCTCTGCCCCTCAACACCAGAAGGGACTACCTCGGGCATTGAAGCTTCAACCTCCGGTTCTCTCCTAGCCTTCTTCGGGATAGGCTCACTCTTGGAAGTAAAGTCATGGGAACATTTGGACACAGCCTGCCGACTCTTTTTAGTGGGCTGCTCCTTGGGTACTGCTGCTCTCGGTCCCGCCCCTGTTTCCCCTCCTGCCTCTTTCTCGGCTGCCTGGTACTCCTCCATACCTCGCGCGCGTTTGTTGGACTCCAATTTGTCCTTATAAGTCGCCTTGATGCTCTTAATGCATGAGATATTTATTAAGAAACCAGGCATCTTGCTAACCAGGGAATATCAAGTACAGAAGCTGAGGCTGGTGTAGCAGTTGGGCGTCTTGTGAGGCAAGCTGAAAATAGCTTTTGTCCCTCCAGCCACACTATAATACCATGCCCGAGCACCTTCAAACAAATTCCTGCTAAAGGAGAGTTTGGTGTTGGGGTTACCGACATATAATTGATCATAGCCGAATTGTCCAGCAAGGCATATAAGGCTCGATCGTACATGAGTTCCCTTGCCGAAAGAGCAGATACCCAGGCCAAATATTAATTAGCCACCAGAAGACTCCCGATGGCAACCTTGTGAAATCATCTGGTCCTGCAAGGTCAGCAAATTTATCCCCGTAAGATGCGCCGGCAATCTCGGGGAAGCAACGGTCGAGCTGATAGTTTGAAGCATTCAGAATACATTTCCGAATGAAGAACATGTAATAGCAAGACCAGCTTGAGTTCTCCAGCCTCTGCACAAAAGGGACAAACCCCTCGGATAGAGGCACCGCCGTCATTAGTGAAGGGCAGTGCATAACTGTTGACACTTAAAAATGACAAGATTCTTATTGGTCCGAACAATATCTAAACTTGTTGACATTTACAAAAGACAAGTGACAGACGAGCTGAAGACCAGTCTCCACCCATCTCCGGGGGACAAGGAAGCAACTTGGACTCCACTGATCCAGCAAGCAGACAGTGAACCCGGATTGTTTCTAAACAGACCTCAGCAGGTCTAAGGTACTAGCACTTAGCATCGCATGAGCCCAAAGGGATAGCCTCGCCTGAGAGGCTAAAATCATCCAACATCGCCTTGAAGCTATTCAAAGCCTCGCCAGGAAGCTAACTTATAGCTTCGCCTGAACTGCTAGAGCGCAACTCCGCAGAGAGATTTAACTTCGCCTGAAGCCACATGCAACTGCGCAGAAAGGGTATACGGTAGCTTCACAACAGATGTTATCTAGCTCCGTCGAAGAGCTTTCTTCTGACTTCGCCAGATACTGCCTCCAGCTCCGCTGTGAGTTCAAAGCGGGCATCGCCGCTGCTGGTCTGCTATGGTCAACCTTTGACCAATTAAATCTCCAGATGAGATCAAATTTGGCAGTTGATTGCAACAATCTCTTGACTCTTCTAAAATAAGTAAGAAGATCAGGGGAAATCCTCCAACAATATGGAAAGGATCAAAACAGATCAAGAAGATCAACCGACCTGCCATTTCTAGCTTCGCAGAAGCTGATCCTAGCCTCGCAGCAAGGCTACTTTCCAGATTTAAACAGATTTGATTCAATCTGTTTCCATATCTTCAAGGGACGATTATACCCCTGCTCTCCCTATAAATAGAGGACCACCTCCAGAAGAAGAGAAGGAGGCGATACGCAAGAGAGAAGACTCCACAAGCAGAGACTTCTTCACAAAGCACCGTGTGTTCTTGAATTCAGAGATATTATAGAGAATTGCTTCTCTAATCAGGGTGCTGATACCCTAATACCTTATTTTCAAGGAATCTCCGAAACCAGGCGAGAAGGAATTCCTAATTGAAGGCAGGTTTTGAGAAGTAGCAAGAGGGTTCTACCAACCTTCTGTTCTCTGATTCCCCGAACCAGGCGAGAAGGGAATCTCATCGCTCGCATCGTCAAAGGGACAAAGTGGTCGCGCGCTGACCAGACTCCTATCGGCACACTTCTCCAGAATCTCTGAGGAGATCTACTTGTAATCTTTTAGAATACTTGTAATTTAGCTCCTCAAACTCTTTTTATTGTAAGTTTTCCCCTTTGCAAATTATATGGAAAACAAGATTGCGACTCCGCTGGGGACATTATTCTCCACTGCCGAGAATCAAGTGTCACAATGCGACGAACAGACCTTCGGGTCTAACTCTGAATTCAGAAAAGCCGGTGCAGCCAGAGCCTCTCTGGCTAAATCTTCAAAGAAAGTCTCTGCGGAGACAGGAAAGGTTCTCTGCGAACCTACTGCGGTTATTTGGCGTGATAGGGAAGCACGCCCGCAACCCAAGTCCTGCACTCTCAAGAACTTGGTCGTCCAGTTCGATCAAGGAAGATTTGAAGAAGTCCTCTCTGGGGGTGGCCCAATGCTTCGAGCACGGAAGCATCGGAAGGTTTCCACGACCAAGATTTCGAAGCAGAAACCAGAAGCAGAATTCTGCCAACACCCTTCAGCCTCGCGTGTGGCTAGTCAGGTTCCTTGCGAACCTAAGTCTCCTCCACCAAGGCGGATGTGGAGGCCTAAACAGAAGTTTCTGGCCGAAGCCTCGGGCATAGCTACGCCAAAATTGCGCCTCCTTCGTGAAGAAAAAGGCAAGATGCCTATCTGCTCCAACAATGCTGCCGACCATGAAGTCACGACGGCAATCATACCGTCACCCAATTCAAGAGCAGCAATGCCTTGTGCCAGCCTCATTCATATGAGCGAAGCTACTGTACCACAGCATACTCACTGGGTCCATGGCCGCGAGGCTAAGACCAAAGTGTTATCTAAGGCTAATCCCCTTTGCAGCGGCATAACGGGTAAAGCACCGCAGCGTGCTCCGCTCTCCAGTTCGTCAAGCACTAAGCTCGCACCTATTGGCGAAGCTAGAACTGAAGTACTATTCAGTGCTAATCCCTTCTGCTGGGATAAGAGGAACGGAACATCATCCTATGTACGCTCCAGAAAGGCCTCTCCACAGGATTATTTAGGCTCCCATGGGCCTGACTTACAGGAACTCTTGGCGAACAAGCGAAAGTCGGTGTCTTTCCGAACCACTTCCCCCTATTGTCAATAAAAGGGATGTCAGTTGGTGATAGTCCACTCAACTCATTGCCGACAATCAGTTTTTGATCGACTGTCTGTACATCTCCCTATGAAGTATCGCAAAAGGAACATCTCATGAGATCCGGCCTCCGCATCCGTCAACATGACCGAAAGAGGACGAGAGTTACGCAGGGGAGGTCAACCATCTGACGACACCCCCTACAGCTCCCCAGATCCAGATTACAGCCCAGGCTTAGGCAAAGTCTTGGTGCATGAAGAAGGTGTCTTTCGAAACACCAGATCTAGGGTGGCGATACCCTACAGTTACGAGCAGCCTTCTTCCTCGACGGCCCTAGCCTCGCCAGAGCCCAGGAAATCACTACAACCATCGGATGAAGAAGATGAAGACAGTGGGTACGCCTCTTCGGCGACAGTTAGCTCAGTGCGAACAGACAAAGCATCAGTCAATATGGCTGATAACACTAACGACGACCTTCGTCAGTGCCTGGAAGCTCAGGAGAAAACTTTCAAAACCCAGCAAGAGGCCCTGGATAATATTCAACAGTTGCTTGCTCGACTCCTCAGCAATCGGAATGACAATGATGCCGGGAGCAATCACGATGAGGAGGAACATTTTAGCAATGAGCAGCCAAAGACGGAGAAATCCAAAGAGGGTTCTTCCTTAGACGCCGAAGTCCTTAAAGGCCTCCAAGCTCAAATCGCATCCCTATCTCAGAGGGATGAATTAAAGAAAGTGGGGGCAGTCCGTCCTTACCCATTGGAGTGGAATTCGGTGCCATATCCACCGAAGTTCAAACCACCAACGTTGCATACCTATGATGGAAAGAGCTCGCCAATCAGCACATCTACTACTTCCGGTCTCAGACTGGTAATGTTATAAGCAATGACGCCATCATGGCTAGGCTGTTCATTGGCACCTTAAAGGGGGTGGCATTTGACTGGTTCTGAAGTCTTCCTCTGGGCTCTATCAATTCCTGGATCGACCTGGAAACCCGGTTCCTCTCTCGTTTCTACGAGGACGATACCGAAATAACCATGGACAAGCTCCTCTCTACTGTGCTGAAGAAGGGCGAATCTGTCCGCGACTACATCGAGCAGTTCAGAAACTTATCCTTGATGTGCCCAGCAGGGATGCCATTACCCATGCTCTTACAGACATGCAGGCACAACTTCTTAGACCAAGTGGAAGTTCGCATGGGGGCTGTCAAAGCCCACACCTGGAAAGAATTGGTCGAACAAGCTGAGATAGCAGAAAAGTCGTCCAAAAAGTTCGAACCATCCGCCCCCAAAGGCAAATGGGGTATGAACAATAAAGGACGTAGCGACATGGCGCAGTCTTCTCAAGCCAAAGGGAAAGAGACTATGTCCGTAGAGTTGTCCGGGGACGTGCAGTCGAAAGCCAAGAAGAGCGGCTTCAATAATCAGGAGTCTAAGTTCCCTCCAAAACAGTACTCCTTCAGAGACGATCAGGTGGTCACGATATTCCATTTGCTTCACAAAGGGAATAAAATGAAGCTGCTAGATGCTCGGCGTCCCAATGAGATAGGACGCACAAACGACCCCAAATATTGTCTCTATCACAGGATGATTCACCATCCTATCGACAAGTGCTATGTCCTCAAAGATAGAATTCAAGCCTTGGTCGACGCCGGAGTCTTGACACTAAAGTCAGAGCAGAAGAAAGTCACTGCCAATATGGTGACCCTCGAGTTCGGCAAAACTCCAAAGGTCACGGTTCCTGACCGGACTTATTCAGTCCCTGTGACACGGTTGGAAGTCAAGCATCCTCCAGATAAAACTCAAGATAATAAGGGTCTTGTTCCCTTAACATTGGAGACAGGGGAAGTCATGTAGATACACCCAGACCTCGTCTAAGACGAACAGTGGGATTCAAAGAGACCCAAGTCAAAGGGCAAATCTTGCAATGTCATCTCCATCCTGCCAGACGACGGCAATCTTACGTCGGCCTCTCTCAGCGATTCAGAAGGAGAAAAGCATGCTTGTGCAACACAAGCCGATGCGCCTCAACAGACGGGCACCCGATCTGGAAAATCATACTTGAGGCAGTATGAGAAGTCTACTGACGAGATACAACAGCAAACGACGTCAGTACAAATACCAGCATCCGCTCCATTTCCTGAAATCACCTAGAGGGGGGGTGAATAGGTGATGGCTATATGAATTATGGCAATAATGCGGAATTTAAAATTAACTTAACAATTAGCACAATACACAAATTCTTGCAAGTAATAGACAATATAAAAGTGCAAGTAATAAAGAGATAGAGTTTAGAGAGATTTGATCAAACGCAAACACAAGGAGTTGTTTCCGAGGTTCGAGCCACGCTCTACGTCCCCGCCTTCACACTTGAAGGATTTCCACTATTGAGGATCCCACTGGATCAACAATACAAGGACACACTTGTCCGTCTCTCGTGATGCCGCAACACCACCTTGAGCACACTAGCTCGCCTTGAGGCCGATGCCTCTACAACTTCACTCAAGTAAGAAAAGAGTGATCAACACTTGATCACTTTACAAAAGCTCACCAAGCACAATCCTAGAACCAAATATGTAGATGTAGATATATGGGATTGTGTAGTGCTAAGCTAGTGAGAAGTAGAGATGTAGGCTTCAAGATGGGTGATTGGAATTTTGGCTTTTGAGAGAAAATCTTGTCTAAAAGGAAGAGCTTGGAAATCTTTAGAAATCTCTTGTAAAAATATTCTTGATGGCTCTAAAAATTGTTAGTCATATCAACTGAAGTGACCTCCTATTTATAGGGGTCAAAAACATCCTAAGAGATTCGTTGGAATCAAATCCCAAAAGAAAAATCAGTCAGAAAAAATAGCTGTTGGATCTGTCAGAACTTTTGACAGAGTCCGGTCGACCGGGTCGGTCGACCGCCAACGGTCAAAAATATGACCGTTGGGGTTCATCGGTCGACCGGGTCGGTCGACCGAAAACTCCTGTGAAAGCAAGTGTACATCGGTCGACCGGGTCGGTCGACTGATATAGACGTGCACAGTATTGTGCACATCGGTCGACCGGGCCGGTCGACCGGTTACTGTGAGTTCTGAAAAACAGAACTTCCAGAACCAGAAATCTTGGGTTTTTGGTTTTGGGTCTTGGGTAGAATTTTTGGAACTTTGTAAAAACATAGAGTATGAGCATGTGTCATACTTCTATCATGTTAAAATAGTTTGATAAAAAAAATCCTTTTGATAAAAACTTGTTTTTCCATAAAATTGTTTTTCCAAAACTATTTTCTTTCTAAAACTTATTTTCAAAATATGTTCTCTTTAGAACTAAGTTTAGAAATGGAATATGGAAATCTTTTTGAAGCCATGAACCTAACTAAAAGGTGTGTGTGTGATAATCCCATAGCTCTACTTCTAATATCTAGCTTTGACAAAATATCTAAAAATAAAAAATAAAAATACAACTCTTGTTTTTCTTTGTTGTCTTGGTCTTGTCTTGATCTTCATATCATCATCTTGATCCCAAAGCATCCTAGTTGGGCATAGCTTGGGAATCTTCATTTTTGCGGCGAACTCCAAATGTGTGAGTCTTTTAGCGGAGCCGTCAAAAACAACTTGTTAAATAACCTGAAATATTCTGAAACACAAATGTTAAATACATAACTAAATATGTTTTGTTATCATCAAAATAACTGGGACAATGGCCTTTGGGCCAACAATCTCCCCCTTTTTGATGATGGCAAAACATATGTAGTTATCACAAAATATTTTGGGTAGAGACTTCAAATGAAGCTCCCCCTCAACACATGCATATATAGAAAAACATATGTAAATGATAAACACCATATTTCCATGCCAACAAATAATACCAAATACTCATGTCATAGAATAGATGAAGGAAATGAGTTCATACATGACATAAATAAGAGATACACAACCATGTCCATGTCCACAACACATACTAAAAATACATAACCAAAGCAAAATATACATGTCCAAACACAAATAAAATAAAGTACTACATGTCCAAACACAAATACATGTCCAAACACAAATAAAATACTACATCACATAAAATACTACATCACAAAATATCTCTCTCAAAATAGCTCTCCCCCTTTTTGACATCATCAAAAGGGGAGGTCACTCCTCAGCACCATCATCACCGTCATCGCCGTCTCCGTCATCATCACCACCTTCCTCTGAAGAAGCAACCTCCTCTGGATCCATGCCATCGACTCTGGTGCGCGGTGGTGGAACAGAAGAGCGAGCTCTGGGAGGAAATGGAGGACCGGTGGCAGGGAGTCGACAAGCAGTCGGAGTCCGATCAGGAACGAGCATGTCAAATTTTGAGAAAAGTGCCTGAAACTGAACATCCACGAATCTCATGGAGTCAGCAAAATATGACATGTTGTTTCGGACCTCCGCCCGAAAAGTAGCTTCCTGAACTGAACGAGCATCCAACTCAGCACGAATAGCTGCGTCGCGCTGCTCGACCCAGGCCTGATGTGCCTCGATCTGAGAGCGGACCTCCGAAGAGACAAGAGCAAGTAACTCAGGAGGAAATGCAGGTGCTGCAGAAGAAGAAGATCCTGGTGCTGAAGATGAGCCAGGACCAGCAGGAGGAAGATGTGGTTGCACAGGAGCGTGTCTACGCAGCTGAGCTTCCATCATCTTCAGGACAACTCCATTGATGTGGGTCAGGGGATTGGAAGGAGTTTCAGTGGAGAGATCAAAGTCAAGGGCCCTAAGAAGATGGGTAATAAGCATGCCGTAGGGCAAGCTTCTACCCGCAGTACGGATCTGATCAGAGCCCATATGAGACGCTATGACTCTAGGAAAGTTTACCTTAATCCCTTTAAGCAGGCAATAGATAATTAAGGGTACACAACCCCTAGCATGGCTATACTCACCATGTTTGGGGACAATGTTGAAGAAAATAATCTTGGCAAGGACTTGAGATTGAAGAGTGTACCTACTCACAACCTCGTTTCTAACCAAGCCGGGATTGTCATTCCCGTGGATTAGAGTAGAGGCGGTGAGTGAAGATTCACCCTCCGGAAATTCAAAGTCATGCAAATCATGTGAGTACACATCTGCTCCGCCAGTGGAGAGATGCAGAATCCTAGCAAATCGACCTATAGAAATGTCGATGTTCCTACCTAAAACCCTAGATGTGATCCGATTACCATCGAATTCAAAATTGGCATAAAAGTAAGGAACAAGGGAGGTGTAAACTTGTTCCTTGATGGTTAGGAATTCCACTAAATTGTTGTTTTGCAAGATTTGAGGGATATCTAGATGTTAAAAATCCTGAATAGCTACAAATCTCCCTGAGTTGATATTTCTAGTGGAGAGATGGGAGTATCTATCAGCTGCAAGATCATTTATAAAGGGGCGAATGGGTCTAGGAGCTTGGGAGGAAGGTTGTGCAACTTCCTTTCCCTTCTCAGATCTGGAACGTTTAGGCATGATGAATAAAAATTGGATTTTTAGGTGTAATCAAGTTTAAGGCACGATCTAGATGCTTAGAAACTTAGATTGATGACAATAGATAATAGATTCTAAAGCAAGAAATGAAAATTAGAGTCAAAATTGGATTTTTTTACCTTAACTGAGAAAATCCAAAACCCTAGACTGAAAATCTTGAAATTCTCCGAATCTGGTGGTTGGAAGAACCTGAAATCGAAGATCTGGAAGTAGAATGAGGAAATTGAGATGGGTTTTTAATTGATTTGGATTTGGTCGAGAGTTTGGAGAGAAATAAATTTTGGGAGAAAATGGGTGTCTTCGGTTCGCTGAGAGAAGTGTGAGAGAGAGAGAGAAAAAGTGAAGAGAAAAGACAGATATAGGGCAAAATTCGACGATCGGTCGACCGGGTCGGTCGACCGAAACAACCCGAGAGCTCTGTAAATATAGAGCGGTCGACCGGGTCGGTCGACCGATTTAACCCGAGAGCTCTGCAGGCAAGATCGGTCGACCGGGACACATAGTCGGTCGACCGATAATAGAAAAGAAATAAAAATTTCTTCTCAGGCAGAGTCGGTCGACCGGGGCTTTATAGGTCGGTCGACCGGCTTTGCCTGAAATCTGTTAACAGCCCAAAAAAAATTTTAAAATAATTTGTAATCAAAATAGGTATGATATATAAACATATAGGAATACACCAACAGGTTTTAAATCTTCATTAAGTTATTACAACATCAAAATTCATGCAATCCCTTTTTAATTTTTTTATTTTCATATTTAAACAAAGATTTTAAGATGTTGAAGCCGAATACCCAGTGACGGGTTCTGAACTTCATCCTCTTGATTCCTCTTGAATGAGTTGAGGTGCGCAATTGCCATCTTTAAGGTGTTTGTTTAAAATAGGGAATTTTACAAATGTTTATTTTTATTTATGAAAATAATGTGTATATGTATACAAGTATATAATCACAAATAATAACCTATACATGTGGACATACATTAAACAAGGCATGAAACAAAAAATATAGAAGTTAACACAAGGCACATATACAACATGATAGAAAAGTAGTTCTATACAAGCATATATCAATAGAGTACAAAAGCAAACTATCAATTCTATACATATGTATACATGACTAAAAACAAAAACTGAACATGGCATATACAATCATGATAGAGTTGCAAGTTTATACTAATCATGTATCAATGAGGCATAAAATTAAACTAGCAATCCTATAACAATTGTATATACAAAATTAAACTCTTAAATGGAGATGTTACCAATTTACGGGCAATCTCCAAAAATAGGTGCCTCCACGATAGCGATGCATGCACGATTTGTTCTTTAAGCTCCGATGCATCAACCACCCGGGCACCACCTCCTCCTAAGTCTTGGAGGGGGTAGATCCACCTATACCTGTATCATTTAAATTCGGTGGCTCTTTTGGTACCCAAATCTTAGTGGGTCCTTTGGGGTTAGATCCGGGGCGAACCCAAACAAATTTATTCTTTACATTATTCTTAGCATAGCAAAATTTTTCTAAATGGCCTTTGCGGCCACAATGTGTGCAAATGTAAATTCTACCACTATTGTACATAAAAGCATGGTGATGTGTGTGTGCATGTTTATGTGAAGAGTGTTTATGATGAACATGTTTCCCTTGGGCTACTCCCTTAGGAAATTTAGATGCAAGTTTGTTAAAATCAAATGCACATTTCTTTAAGGTTTTATCTAAAGAATCAACACGTTTTTGAATTTCAACAAAAACATTTTTATCACTAGAAATCATGGGGGTTTTTCCTTTATTAGCTACCTTATACTTATCAAAATCATTTTTCAATTTTTCAAAAGAGGTAGATAACTCATTTTTCTCTTTTAAACAAATTTCAAGTTTATTTTTCAAAGCATCATTTTCCTTTTTTAATTTCTTATTATGAGATTGTGAAATCTCATACCTATGTTGCAATTCTTCAAAAAATTGAGCAAGTTCATCTATTGTGAGATCATCATCATCAATAGAAGTTTCTAGACATACCTTAGATGATTCCTCACCTTGTGCCATAAAACACATGTTGGCGGCATCGTGCTCCTCTTCGGATTCCGACTCCGAATCATCCCATGTAGCGGCCAAGGCTTTCTTCTTTCTTTGCCCATTCTTGGATGTGGTTGCTTGTAGAGCGGGGCAATCGGCAATTAGGTGACCGATCTTCTTGCAATG
The DNA here is from genome assembly GCA_038442645.1 of Agave tequilana. Taxonomy (NCBI): domain Eukaryota; kingdom Viridiplantae; phylum Streptophyta; class Magnoliopsida; order Asparagales; family Asparagaceae; genus Agave; species Agave tequilana. The sequence continues at coordinate 65,592 of JAVJIF010014679.1, forward strand.
AAAGCAAGGACCGGGTTCTTCTCTTTTCTTCTCGTACCTTCCTTGAGGCTTCCCTCTTCGGAAGTTACTTTGCCGTCCCTTCTTGTAGAACATCTTGCCCACCTTACGGATGAGCATGGCGAAATCCTCATCGCAATCTTCGGATGAGTCGTCTTCCTCAATGGTAGTAGGAGTGGCTTTGAAGGCAATCGTCTTCTTCTTTGGTGCCTCCCTCTCTTCTCTAACTTTCATCTCCATCTCATGCGTCTTGAGATTTCCGATGAAGCCGGAGAAGTCCATCTCCTCTTTGTCGTTGAGCTCCTTGAGTGTGGTCGCCTTGACTTCCCAAGCTTTGGGAAGAGCTCTAATCACCTTCCTTATCTTTTGATCATTATCAATCTTGTCGCCTAAGGAAGAAAGAGCATTAGTTATTTTTGTAAAACGGGTGAGCATGTCATCAATGCTCTCATTATCAAACATGTAAAAGTTCTCATATTGAGAACGTAGCAAGTCAACTTTGGCTCTCTTGACTTGAGACGTTCCCTCATGAGTCACAATGAGTATGTTCCAAACCTCAAATGCGGATTTACAATTAATTATGCGTGCAAGGTCATCCTCATTCAATGCTTGGGTCAATGCATATTGTGCCCTAGCATTAGCCTCATAGTCTTTGGAAGTATCCTCGGACCATGTGCTCTCATCACTAGTGGGTTCAATAAAATCTTTGGTTATAGCCCTAGCTACCCTAACTCCTAGGGATTTAAGGAAGAGATTCATTTTCACCTTCCAAATGGGGAAGTTTAAACCATCAAACTTGGGTGGGGATTTAATGCTAGAAAAGTCCATGGATGCCATGAATGCACAAGCAAATGTAAATGCAACACAAATGTATATAGCCAAATATGGATCTCCCTAAGGTGGTTAGACCTAAGTTGTAGGGTTAGGCTCTGATACCAATTGAAATCACCTAGAGGGGGGGTGAATAGGTGATGGCTATATGAATTATGGCAATAATGCGGAATTTAAAAATTAACTTAACAATTAGCACAATACACAAATTCTTGCAAGTAATAGACAATATAAAAGTGCAAGTAATAAAGAGATAGAGTTTAGAGAGATTTGATCAAACGCAAACACAAGGAGTTGTTTCCGAGGTTCGAGCCACGCTCTACGTCCCCGCCTTCACACTTGAAGGATTTCCACTATTGAGGATCCCACTGGATCAACAATACAAGGACACACTTGTCCGTCTCTCGTGATGCCGCAACACCACCTTGAGCACACTAGCTCGCCTTGAGGCCGATGCCTCTACAACTTCACTCAAGTAAGAAAAGAGTGATCAACACTTGATCACTTTACAAAAGCTCACCAAGCACAATCCTAGACCAAATATGTATATGTAGATATATGGGATTGTGTAGTGCTAAGCTAGTGAGAAGTAGAGATGTAGGCTTCAAGATGGGTAATTGGAATTTTGGCTTTTGAGAGAAAATCTTGTCTAAAAGGAAGAGCTTGGAAATCTTTAGAAATCTTTTGTAAAAATATTCTTGATGGCTCTAAAAATTGTTAGTCATATCAACTGAAGTGACCTCCTATTTATAGGGGTCAAAAACATCCTAAGAGATTCGTTGGAATCAAATCCCAAAAGAAAAATCAGTCAGAAAAAATAGCTGTTGGATCTGTCAGAACTTTTGACAGAGTCCGGTCGACCGGGTCGGTCGACCGCCAACGGTCAAAAATATGACCGTTGGGGTTCATCGGTCGACCGGGTCGGTCGACCGAAAACTCCTGTGAAAGCAAGTGTACATCGGTCGACCGGGTCGGTCGACTGATATAGACGTGCACAGTATTGTGCACATCGGTCGACCGGGCCGGTCGACCGGTTACTGTGAGTTCTGAAAAACAGAACTTCCAGAACCAGAAATCTTGGGTTTTTGGTTTTGGGTCTTGGGTAGAATTTTTGGAACTTTGTAAAAACATAGAGTATGAGCATGTGTCATACTTCTATCATGTTAAAATAGTTTGATAAAAAAAATCCTTTTGATAAAAACTTGTTTTTCCATAAAATTGTTTTTCCAAAACTATTTTCTTTCTAAAACTTATTTTCAAAATATGTTCTCTTTAGAACTAAGTTTAGAAATGGAATATGGAAATCTTTTTGAAGCCATGAACCTAACTAAAAGGTGTGTGTGTGATAATCCCATAGCTCTACTTCTAATATCTAGCTTTGACAAAATATCTAAAAATAAAAAATAAAAATACAACTCTTGTTTTTCTTTGTTGTCTTGGTCTTGTCTTGATCTTCATATCATCATCTTGATCCCAAAGCATCCTAGTTGTGCATAGCTTGGGAATCTTCATTTTTGCGGCGAACTCCAAATGTGTGAGTCTTTTAGCGGAGCCGTCAAAAACAACTTGTTAAATAACCTGAAATATTCTGAAACACAAATGTTAAATACATAACTAAATATGTTTTGTTATCATCAAAATAACTGGGACAATGGCCTTTGGGCCAACATTTCCAACCAAGGGAAAAGAAAAGCCTAAGGAGGTACGGTTCGACCAGGTGTTGAAAAAACCATCAGGCCAAGGGTTGGATACGCCCTTTCGTTTTGACATATTGGCCCAGCTGGCTAATATCCCGGCTCGTATCACAATACACGAGCTCCTTCGTCTCTCAAAAGAGACAAGAGAAGCACTCAGGGATGCGCTAGCCAATTCAGAATCCTTTCTGACATGCATACCAAAGGTCCCTAACGAAGACGTTCAGTCTCCTTGCCCAGAATGTCATCACATACAATCAAAGGTACCCGCCATTACATTCACGGTGGAATATATGCTTCTCATAGACAACAAGCACGATCGACCTCTGTACTACACCGGATATATCGGTTCAACATGCATCGAAAGGGTACAAGTCGATCCGGGGTCCGCCTCAGCATCATCCCCAAAAGGTTACTTTACTTCCTCGGTATACCGCTATATAGGTTGTCCGCAACCACTACTACAATATACGGTTTCAATGCCGGGAGTAGTCATCCACTTGGAAAAATTCGACTCCGTTGCAGAATCGGGAGCCTGAAGTCAGAAGTGACATGCTATGTCATTGACGCTGACACGTCATATAACTTGCTGCAAGGACGACCATGGATCCATGCCAACTGGATCGTTCCCTCTACTCTGCACCAATGCTTCAAATATATTGAAGATGACTCGACAGTACGAACTGTCTTTGCTGAGAAGCAGCCATTCAAAGGGGTGAAAAATTACTTCACTGACGCTCTCCTGTATCAAGAGGCCGGTGGAACACCTGAAGAACCATTGCCAGACGATGATGAAAGTGGAAATGAGGCGGATTCAGAATCCAAAGCAGGCATGCCAGCTATTCTGATTGGTGAACCAATTATAGCATGTCTCAATAATCCCCAATGTAATACTCCTTCAGAGGATGAAGGTGAATGGGTAATTAATGATAATATTTCTTTTGATTATCCTGCGAGTGTTGGGCTATTTGAATCCATTACGGATAGCTCTCTGCACATGCCTTTACATAAGCTAAGTGCGTCAAGTATGCCCATGGAATCCGCAGAAGGAGCCGTTTTGGTGATCCCGCCATCCAAAGAAGGTCAGTTACCGATAATCTACGGTAGAACCCAACCACGGGGACCCACGGCCACAGATTCAAGTTCAGACTCAGACACTCCACAGTTCTTCCATTACGCGCGGCCGACGCGCTATATTATGAAGAAAATGGGGTACGACCTAAAGCATGGAGGAGGCCTAAATTTTGGAAAAGGAAGGCGCAGTTTGATGCGTGACTTTGTGCCTAAAGGGAAGCCTGCAAATTACTATGATACTACACGCAGGAGGTTGGGATACGTTACACCCACATCGTCAGCAACGGTTCAATTCAAAGACGATGAACTAATTCCATCACATTCGGCCTCATCCTCCGAGTGGGACTCAGATATCAGTGTAGGAGGAATGTTCGAAAACCTCACTGTTAATATGACTTCGAGCAGTCAATTGGAGCCCGCGGAAGCTACTGATGAAGAACCATGGGCCCAGCAATTAGACCTCCAATGGAAAAAAAGATTCGAACTGCGCGAACCACCACTGAAGACAAGGTGATGCAGATCAACCTGGGTAGTCAAGACTACCCCAATCCCATCTTTATAGGTGAAAGCCTATCACTTACAGAAAAGGAAGAATTGATAATACTCGTAAAAGAGTATATAGACGTCTTCGCAAGGAGCTACGAAGACATGCCCGGACTTGATCCGCAAGTCGCCATGCATCGTCTGAACATCAAATCTGAAGTCAAGCCAGTCAAGCAGCAACAACGTCGGTTTAGCCCGAACATCATGGAAGCTATTGAAGCCGAAGTTCACAAGCTCATGGCATGTGGCTTCATCTGGGAGGAACAACATCCAGATTGGGTAGCTAACATCGTCCCCGTTCTCAAGAAGAACGGTAAAATACGGATCTGCATCGACTGCCGTGATCTCAATACGGCCTGTCCTAAAGATGAATTCCCGCTACCCATCACCGATGTCATGATCGACAACACATGTGGATTCGAAAGGATGTCTTTTATGGACGGCTTTTCAGGGTACAACCAGATTAAGATGTATCCCGACAACGAGAAGCATACTTCGTTCCGAACACCATTGGGGGTATACTGCTACACTGTAATGCCATTCGGACTAAAAAACGCCGGAGCAACCTATCAGCGGGCAATGAGCACAATCTTCCGCGATCATCTCTGAAAAATCGTAGAATGCTATGTCGATGACATTGCTGTCAAAAGCCGCAGCAAAGAAGACCATCTTCATGACTTGAGAACGATGTTCGACATAATGCGGGCTCATCAGCTGAAAATGAATCCGACAAAATCCTTCTTGGGAGTGTCAAGTGGCAAGTTCCTTGGGTTTATTGTTACATCAAAAGGGATTCATCTTGACCCAGACAAAGTCAAAGACATTCAAAGCATGCATCCACCGAGGAATCTCAAAGAGCTTAGAGGCTTACAAGGCAGACTGGCTTATTCAGAAGATTCATCGCAAATCTCTCAGGCCGCTATCAACCGTTCACCCGACTCATGAAAAAGGGTGCTTCCTTCGTATGGGATCAAGCTTTCCAGGAAGCTTATGAAGACATCAAGAGGTACCTCACAAAGCCTCCAGTCTTAGTGGCCCCTACATCAGGGAAGCCGTTCTTGCTTTATGCGAAAGCTCTGGACCATTCTCTTGGTGCCCTCCTCGCTCAAAAGGACGACAATGGTTACGAGCAAGCCATTTATTATCTGAGCAGGACTCTCATAGGAGCAGAATCTCGCTACAATCCTATCGAGAAGGAGTGTCTAGCTCTTGTCTTCGCTGTTCAGAAGACACGACATTATTTGGTCGGCCAAACCATACATGTCATCTCCAGAGTAAATCCTTTGCGCCTTCTCATGACGAAGCCAGGATCACTAAATTCAAGATTGGCTAAATGGGCACTCCTTTTGTCTCAATACGACATGATCTTTACCCCTCAGAAGGCGGTTAAAGGTCAGGTCTTGGCAGAGTTCTTGGCTGCTCATCCAGTTCCGGAACATTCAAAACTTCACGAGGATATTCCAGATGAAGTCTTCAACTCCAATATAACCTCAGAGGAGGAAGTGTGGCAGATGTTCTTCGACGGAGCATTGCGAATGGGCCCTAAAGGCAAGATTATTGCCGGAGTGGGGGTTGTGTTTATCTCCCCACAGAATCATGTCCTTCCCAGAGCATTTTCTCTAACGGAATCGTGCTCCAACAATGTAGCAGAATATAATGCCCTGCTCATTGGTCTTCAGCTTGCCCATGGAATGGGGGTAGCTACCTTGAAGCTTATGGCGATTCAAAACTGATTATCAATCAGGTTAAAGGCGAATATGAGGTCCGCCACGAAGACTTGGTACCTTATTACCATACAGCCATCGAATTGGCTAACCTATTTGAAGGTTTCTACATCGGGCATGTGTCTCGATCTCAAAATACCAAGGCGGACGCTCTTGCTGCATTAGCAATAACATTAGCCTTACCAGCCGACACCGAGTATCACCTCACAGTCGCAACTCGACATCTTGTATGCTCTAAGCATATGCTAAGAACCCGACAAGTCCATAATGTCTCCACGGATTTTGAGCCGAGAGATTGGCGATTTCCTCTCATCGACTATGCCTTACATGGTCTGCTGCCAGACGATCCTAAAGAAGCGGCATCTATCAGACGAAGGTTTCTCCGTTTCTACTACGATCCAACTCTGAAGACACTTTACCGTCGTTCATATGACGGTGTCCTCCTCCGTTGCCTGTCCAATTCAGAGGCACAGGAAGTGCTTAAAGAAACACATGACGGCACTTGCGGAGCTCACCAACCAGGTCCAAAGCTCAAGGACAGGTTACATAGGCTTGGATATTATTGGCCAACCATGATAGCCGATGCCATCCAATACGCACGAAGGTGTAAAGCATGCCAGATTCATGCGGATTTCATACACCAGCCTTCGGAGTTGCTCCACCCGACTGTTGCTTCATGGCCATTTGAAGCATGGGGAATAGATGTCGTAGGGCCAATCAGCCCCTCTTCGACAAGAGGTCACCGGTTTATCCTGGCAATAACCGATTACTTTTCAAAGTGGGCGGAGGCTATACCATTGGCTGAAGTCAAAACCTCTAATGTGGTTAATTTCATCAAACACCATGTCATCCATCGATTTGGTGTCCCTAGGCGGATCATCCACGACAACGGTCCCCAATTCATAAGCCAAGTATTCTATCGGTTCTGCGATAAATACCGAATTCAGAATGTGGCTTCAACTGCCTATAATCCCGCCGCTAATGGCCTGGCGGAAGCATTCAACAAAATGATCATCAAGCTACTCAAGAAGTTCGTCTCCTCGAACAAGCGAGATTGGGACGGAAAGCTTGGCGAATGTCTTTAGGCCTACCGAACCACGGTTCGGACTCCGACAGGCAATACGCCTTTTTCCCTGGTGTACGGGTGTGAAGCAGTCATACCTTTGAAAATCCAGATGCCGTCATTACGAGTCGCTCTAATGACTAAGATCACATCAGAGGACAATGATCGATCGCGCCTTCAAGAGCTCGAAGCCCTAGATGAGAAGCGGCTACAAGCTCAGCAGCATATCGAGTTGTATCAAGTTCGAATCTCAAAGCCTTCAATAAGAAGGTCAAACAGAGGGTCTTCCAGAAAGGAGACCTGGTTTTAGCCGTCAGACGACCGATGATTATGATGCATAAGACCAAAGGCAAATTTCAGCCTAAATGGGAAGGACCGTTTGTCATAGAAACAGTCTATTCAAACGGAGCATACCGCCTTATGACTTCAGATGGCGACCTACTCATGATGCCGGTCAGTGGCAAGTTCTTAAAGAAGTATTATCCTTAACCAAGGATCCTTCTCATAATCAAGTTAACATTACACCTTTGATCAAGACCTTCGTGTTCAAAGTACACACAAAGAGAGCCTTTCTCTTCCTCCAAGCGAGATTACACAACCATAAACCAGTAGGAACCTGGCCATACACTGGTTGTCTTAAAGGAGAATCAAGGTTACACATACGTTAACCAGATGATCCAACATCCTTAACGATTAAGGATAGAGGAAAATGTTAGCTTTTAAGCCCAACATAAATCCTCGACAACTCATCATGCTGAGGGGAATAGCATGGCTAGCCCAATTCAAACGGTAGTTGGTAAAGGCATATCAAACCCGTTGACAGCTGGGGATTTGCTAAAAATCTTAAGGGACCAGTTCCCATTTGATTCCCTCTCCAAAATCACTTACCAATTCTCATCCATAGAATGGTAAGACCACATATGCATTTCACTGTTACGTTAACATTAAACCTATGACAGTGATTCCCTCATTTTTTTCCGCGAAAACGAGACCTCCAAAATCACTTACCAATTCTCATCCATAGAATGGTAAGACCACATATGCATTTCGCTGTTACGTTAACATTAAACCTATGACAGTGATTCCCTCGTTTCTCCCCGTGAAAACGAGACTTGTTCCAAACTCCATTACAACCTTGAGCTTGGTGGCGTCTCATTCGGTTATGTCATTGCGACCTCTGAACCAGCAGACAGCCAAGTCTCAACCCCGAGCCCTGTTGACATTTACAAAAGACAGGTCTCGATACTTGTTGACATCTACAAAAGACAAGTATTACCAACCTTGAGCTTGGTGGCGTCTCATTCGGTTATGTCATTGCGACCTCTGAACCAGCAGACAGCTAAGTCTCAATTTCGAGCTTGTTGACATTTATAAAAGACAAGTCTCAACCCCGAGCCCTATTGACATTTACAAAAGACAGGTCTCGATACTTGTTGACATCTACAAAAGACAAGTATCACCAACCTTGAGCTTGGCGGCGTCTCATTCGGTTATGTCATTGCGACCTCTGAACCAGCAGACAGCCAAATCTCAATTTCGAGCTTGTCGACATTTACAAAAGACAAGTCTCAACCCCGAGCCCTGTTGACATTTACAAAAGACAGGTCTCAATACTTGTTGACATTTACAAAAGACAAGTATCACCAACCTTGAAGGTTGGTGGCTCCTCAACCAGTTATGTCATCGCGACCTCTGAACTGACAGACTGCCAAGTCTCAGCATTCAATCCAGCAAAGGACTATTCTCTCAAATGGCACCAATACAATTTGGAACCGACAATTCAGAAAGTGGAACAATTTGGGGATTCGACAGGGAGTCAAAACAAAAATTATTATTTTCATTGATTCCAAAAGGATGGGATACATGGAGGCACATATATTACAACCTACGGGCGTACATTATAAGATCTGATCCGCTCTTCAAGGGAAGCCAGCCTCGTCCTCCTATCATTAGCAGCCCGGACAAGCGCCTGCGACCTCAGCTCAACCTCATTAAAGTTCGTCGCCTGGGCCAAACGAGCTTCGACCTCAACCAAGGTTGCCCTCTGAGCTAACTCCTGCCGCGAGAGTTCGTTACTCTGGGCCTTAAGCTGCTCAAGCCGCGTAGTCTCTTCAAGACGCACTGGTTCAGCCCTGGATAAGAGAAGATTTGCCATCCTGATCATCTCCTTGGCCTTCCCAATTTTGTCTTCAGCGTCAAGAAGAGCACTGGTGGAGGCATCAATGGCATTCCCAACCTCTACTTTCCTTGTCTCCAAGGATTTCAAGTCAGAAGAAATAGCCTTAGCAACCTCCTGAGCAGCAAGACGGGCTTCATGCATTTGAGCGACAAGATGCACAAGCTGTTCACTAACCGAAGACTCCAGGTCTGAGCGGCTAAGACAGCGCCATTCCTCTACGTCCCTCTCAAATTGATCTACCAGGAGTTCCAAGGCAGTGGCCTGGTGACACCCTTCAAGGTCCCGAATACTTTCAATACTGCGGGAGAGGACCACCTTTAAAGTTGAAAATGACATAGTCGAACCTTTCAAGACCAGGTCGATGGATCGCCCTAAGCCTTTATAAAAGCTATCGACTATGTCACTGATTAGTATCCAATATTGCATATTTTACATCATAACTCCCATGCATATTACAAATAAATATGTGATTTTTACTCCTCTTCTCTACATATTTGCAGGTACACACTTAAAGGAGAGTTAGCCAATTAATTACCTTAATTAGCAATAATTAAGGTGATTAATTAAAGATTAAAGATAAAGCCAAATCTCAAACCAGATCCAGAGAGATCCGCACAACAAATGAAGATCCTAAATATTACACGTGGCTAACCACCTAACAGACAAATCCTACCAGAAAATCTGGGCTCAACGGCCCAGATTTTGCCGCCAACTTGCAAGTACTTCCAGAAGGAGCGGCAGTTACAAGTCTGTTTGGCCTCGGATTTTGCGCCAACAGAATATCTTCTGGATCCTTCACCTTGGTCTATAAATACCTGGACTTTGACCTGCGAAAAGAGCTGAATGGAGAAGAGAGGAAAGTTAGTGTGTTGTAATTTTTAGTTGTTTTTCTCTAGTTTTATTTCTTTAGATCCCTCTTCTTCTTCCCTAGAATTCAATGTAAAAGAGAGTGATTGTGAGGGAGAGAGCTTGTGTAATCAAGGGTGACACTTGAAGCAACAAGGATTGATCCATCCTCCTTCCTCTACTTGAAGCTTGGTTCTAGTTTTCTTGCATTCTTACTTGCTTTATTTCACTTCTTGCTTTAATTACTTGCAATTTACTTCCATGCTTTGTTTTACCTTTCTTGTGGCTTGTTCTAGCTAATTCTTTCTCCATGTACTAGTTTACCACTAGATTTGCCATCTTAACTAACTCAAGTGTGATTGCTCTACTTCATCTTGCAAGTGTATGATCTTCTCTTCTCCGATGGTTAAACCACCGTCTTGCAAGTGAGAAAGTAATTAGGTCAACACGCTAGACGAATCCTACGCCGATGGAGTGACAACATTAGGCACGCATTCACTATCAAGGAGTCTAGTAAGTCTTGGCAAGCTAGCAAGGTAAGCTAGTCATGGATCTATTCTTTCTTTAAGTTTTCTTTCCTTTTCTTGTGAATACCACATCCACTTCTTGATTTCTTTTCCCACGACTTTTCCACCATGAACATATCCATCTTCTTTTAGTTTCTTTTTCACTTGATTCACTAAGTTTATAAGCAAGAGAAGAATACTCGTTTGTTCACTTCACTACCACACGTAAAGCTTCCATCGCGAGCTCTCCCTGAGATTCGACTCGGTATAGTCCTATACTATAGCGGAGACAAGAAAGGGTACATCAAATACATCTTTATACACATAATAAGTACACCTCCTTCGTCTAATCAAAATGGCGCCGTTGCCGGGGAGAGCGACGTTATTTTTGGTTTAAAGTGAAGTACTAAACGATTCTTCTTCTCTGTTTGCAGGTTACAGGTAAAGCAACAGGAAAATATTCATTGCAGTAACATACAAGTGGACCTGGGACTCTGCTCAAGAAAGCAGAGCCCAGGATCCCTCCAAAGTGCCGCGGATCCACAAGATTTGCCGTGGAAACGTGGCACAGAGGAGTTCACTCCTAACAAAATTTCTGCAGGGGCTTCAGATCTGCAAAGTACATCTGCTGTTATACTTGATTTCCTGTATACTTCACTGTATTCCTGCTTAATTAAAAAACAGTAAAAAGTTGATTGAAATTGCTAAAAATTGTTTAGACACTTGCATTTTAGGCACGTGTCTTTTCAATTCTTTACTTTTACTGTTGAAGAGTGCTGGAGGCAAGGTACGTGTTTGCATTGCATTTAGACTAGGACAAACTCCTTGCTTGATTTTCTTGCTTTGAGTGAATCCTTGTTATATTTCTTGTACACTTGCACAATTCAATTCTAAGGGCATACCCGTAAATAAGATAAGGTGGGGGAGGTCATTACCCTTTCCTTAGCCCGAAAACCATTTTCCCAAGCACTCACTAACCAAGCCTAATTTAATTAAAAAAGTAGACGTTGGCCCTAGGGACATCTCGGACTCAATTAGGAGATTATCCTAAGGGGGAAAAGTGTTGGAATTTAACTCTTGCAAAATCGGTGTCTAGGAAAGGGGTTGAGGGCCGAAAGCCCGAAGGTTGCTGGTTACTTAATTAAGGAACGTCTCCGGACGGAAAACCTCCCACCAACCTTACCCTTCCCTGGCTGATTAGCTTGTGGTTAGAGTCTACACTAAACCTCCTGTGGACGGTCTATTTGTTAGGAGTCGTCTAGGTCTAAGTCTACCCTAACTTAGGTTAGAAATTTTTTCTTTTGTTTGTTTGTTTGTTTGTTTGTTTGTTTTTTGTGATTGTGTGATATGGCTTATAATTACAATTCTTTCCATCCATATGTCACACACACTCCATATTCGGATAATTCCAACCCGGTGTTTTACAATATGCACCAACCAAATACACCAGGTTGGCCTTATCCGAATCAATACGACCCATACACCCCATCTAATGATTATAATGTCCAAAATAATTTCAACTCTTCATCGAGTCATTGGGGATTCACTTACCCCGAGTCAAATTTTCAAAATCCTTGTCCATCATATTCACCTTGTCCACAATATTCATTTCCCGAGTCCACGTCATACACTCCTTTTTCTGAGCCTCCATTTGAAGATAAATCTGACTTATTAAGGAGTTTAGAAGCTAATTTACAGAGAGCTGAGCAAACACTTCCAGAACCATTTCCCTCTCCAGTTCCACAGTATTTTCAAGAGTCTTACTCAGTTCCACCATTTCCTAATGAACAACCATTTGTCATGGAAACGAGTAAAGATTTCTTGTGTGAGTCCACTCTTCCATCACCACACATTTTTGACTCACACTATTCACAAACTTTCCAAAGTCAAGATTCCTATACTCCCATTCTAAAACAATCATTTGAAGATACATCAATTCTAGAAAAGAGTATAGACATCTTGCAAGAGTCTATGTTACAATATCAAAATCACATGCCAAGTCTATCAATAGTGTGAAAGAACAATTGGATAACCTTCTTAGGAAAGAGGAAACTCTATCCTATCAACATTTGACTAATCCAGTTATACCACACTCTATTGATATGACTCAAGACTCTTGTCATCTTGGAAATCCAGATTCAATTTCAGCACAATTACCTGAACTTGTCCAAACTTCAGATCCAATTGATACATTGGCAAGTTTTTCATTTCCTAAACTTGAACTTGTCCAAAATTCAAATCCCGTTGACATTTTGGCAAGTTTCTCATTTCCTAAAAATGAACTTGTCCACACTTCTGATCCAATTGACAATTTGGCAAGTTTTCCTTTTTCTGAAATTGAACTGGAACATGATTTTGATCCTGAACTTCCACTTGATGATTCCATATTACTTCCTGATTCAATCATGACTCCGGTGTCTTCACATAATTTCACTTCATTTCCCAAGTCAGAATTGGATCCATTTCCTATTCATTGTGAAAATGAATCACCAATCTTTTATGATGATCACATAGAACTTGGCCAATTCCATACTTCTGAAAATCCCATTGATAAATTGGCAAGTTCTCCACATTTTATTGAATTACATGAGGAATGTGATCTTGAACCCTAACTTTGTGATTCAATCCTTCTTCCTGATTCCATAATGACTCCGGTATCTTTACCTCACTTTAATTCTTTCCCGGAATCAACCTTGGATCCTTTCACCATTCACAATGAAGTTGAATCAACCATCTTTGAGGATCATGTCGAACTTGCCCAATTTTTCACTTCTAAAGATCCAATTGACATTTTGGCAAGTTCTCCATTTTGTGGAATTGAACTAAATGAGATATGTGACCTAGATTTGCACATCTGTGATCCAGTTCCAATCCCTGAATCATTATTGACTCCAGTTATATTACCCAATTTGAGTAACCTTCTAGAGTCAGTTTTGATTCCCATCCTTCCTGAACTGGAATTACAAATTTTGATAGTCACATTCCATTGTTGGACAATTCATGTGGACTTGAGTTGACATTTCTTGACTTGGACCCAATTCCTAAATCCATTCCGACTCCTGAACCTTATCTTGACTTCATTCACTTCCTGAGTCGGTGTTCCTTTCCGAGTCCAAGTCAATTGTTTTATCATTCTGGGACAAGGAGTTTGATGAAAATGACTCTGAAATTATTAGGAAAATCCTGAAATTAGATGGGGTGGTCATGTATATAATTAAGAGCACACACGCATGCATCATTTTTATGGGTCATATTTCTGTGATTTTTGGTGGGTTTCTGAAAACCCAACGACAAGCTGATTGGGCCATGTTCCGTGGACCAATCCGACCACCACCGAAACCACCACCATAAGTTAATTTTTTTTTTTTACTAACATAGGATTTACTAACATAGAATTTAGGAAATAATAATAAAAAGAATAAGAGAAACAAAAATAAAGGAGGATTTTCATGTTTAAAGGAGTTCCCATATTTTCAAAATTCAAATTCTTTCCATATTCCTATTCCTATGATTCCTCAAATTCCATCTTTCAAGAATTCCTAAATTTGAGGTCTTTTCAAATTTCTAGGAGTCAAAGATTCTTTTCATAAATCCCTAGGGTAAATTAGTTTTTGACCTAGGGATAGATTGGGAACTCTCAAAATTTCTCCCTCCTATAATAATACCCTCTCCCACTCTTCCTCCCACATACTTCAGCCTTCACACGAGAAATTTTCCTCAGATCCCCAATCTTCTCTCAAAACCACAGCCTCTGAAATTTTTCACTTCACCTGATTCTTCCAAACCGCCGCAGAGCCGCAACCATAGCCGCGCAAACGCGGCCGTTCTACAGATCCCTGCGCCCAGAATTTTCTACTACGGTCGATTTTCAGTGCTGATTGGAGATCTGGTGTTACAAAATTCATCCAGAGTTCTCTGAATCCACCACAGAGATTGATTTTTTTCCCCCCACGTAATCCGGGGGCGGTTCGACTTCTCAATCTTCTCTCTTTACTGTTTTTGCTCTTAAATTCTGTTATGGCACCACAAATTTTTCCTGAAAAAGACTTTGGGCGAATTCTAATTGATGCTAATGGTTATGGACATGTCTTTTTAGACAGAATTAGGGCCTGGAATTGGTATTCATTAGTGTATGACAATACTGAGACCGATGCATTCTATTGTCCTGATTTGGTAAACATGTTTTACACACATATAGACCACGCATCAATTGATTCACAAACGTACCAGTTCACTACACACATGCCCACTGGAGATTTGTTCATCACGCTTCCTCTTATTGAGGAAATCACTTCTGTCCCAACCATTACACACCACACCGAGCCTCTCCCCTTGATTGAATATATGACTATTATGGGGGCTCGGTGTACTGAGTTAGATCGTGGGCTCAAAGCCAGTACGACCTTTCGTAATATTCACTGTGTTGGACGTTGGATCCAACGAAACATTCTAGGGCTTGACCACACCTCCTCTTTCAACAGACCAGTGTTGCAGATTATACATGACTTAATGACCCGTCAACACTCGGTCTGTTTGAACAAGGTTATCTTCAATGCACTTTTAGCCAACTCCTCACGCACACGAGGTGCTAAATATTCACATCCCATATTGATTACACGTCTGTGTAGGACTTTCCTACCAGACGATGTTTTTGACTCATTTGATAGAGTGTTTGTTGCACCCGAGAGGCCTACAAGTTCTTATAACTGTTGTTTACACGCAGTCTGGACTCCTACTGTCCATACTGAGCATGTAGAGTCCTCCTCTGAGGAGAGTCTTGATGATGAAGATGAACCGGAATTTTGGAGGCAGGAACCCCCAGTAGAGTCACGAACTTTGATGTCCACCATCTGGAAGGGCATGAAGAAAATTTTTAGGGGTCAGGTGAGGTTGAGGAAGAAGGTGGAGGAGGAATCATCCAGGTTATCCTCCAGGTTAGATGATATTGAGGCTACGCTGAGGAGAACACAGTCGGCAGGACCCAGTACCACTGCGGGTCCAAAGAGGAGGAGGGAGTGACTTTTTACCTTACCTATTTCATGCATCATTTTTATCTTGCATACATTGGGGACAATGCATGAGATAGGTATGGGGGGGTATGTACTAACATAGGACTTTTTATTTTTTCTTTATAGGATTTTCATTTTTTTTTCTTCCATTTTATTTTTAGATTTTTCTAGATTTTTCACTTTCTTTTTAGATTTTTACTTTTTCTTTTAGAAAAATTAAAAAAAAATAAAAAAAAAAAACAAAAATAAAAATAAAAACTTTTTGAAATAAGAGACAAAGTTTTGATCTATTTTTAAGAAAATTAAGATGTATCTTAGGAATTAAGAAAGCCTTAATTATGACATCTTAAACCTTGTTGAAGTAATAGATCTTGTTTGAAATTATAAGCTAAGTAAGTAAAATTGAGGAGATATTTTTATCTTGAGTTTTTTGCCTTAGATAATATGCACTTTACACTTACACATTTCTTGGGATGGAAACAAAGACCAAAAATGCCATATAAATAAATAAAAAAATATATATAAAAAAAATATATATATATAATAAAAGATCACTTATTAAGCTGGGAAATTGTGCCTCAAGAAGCATGATGACTCACGCCTAACAGTGATCTCACTTATTAAGCTGAGTAATTGTGCCTCAAGAAGCATGATTATTCACGCCTAACGGTGATTAAGAATAATCCCTCTTAGTTTTGTGGCCTTTTTCACTCGAGTCCTTAAACCCGAGGGATGTTTCCTCATCTGGTGCCCTAAGACCATCTGGTTTGGGAGTCATCGGTTATAGGCTCGCTACATGGGTGAATTAGAAAGCCTAATAAAACTAAGGGAAGAAAAAGGAAAAAAAAAAAGAATATATATATATATAAATAAATAAATGGCTTAATGGTTGGAGTTGAAATCCCAGAAATCTTCACTTACACGGTGTGCATATTATCTAGGTTTTATGAAAGATAAAGTATTCAATCCATTTTGAATTCTTACCTTAATTAAAAGCAAGATCTTGCATGAAGACTAAGTTTAAGAAAGAATAATTATAGGTGGACTTATGACCTAGGATCACTTATATTTTTGCAAAAATAGTTTAAAAAACTTGTCTCTTATTCAAAATGCGTTTTCAAAATACTAACATTTGTCTTCTTTCTTATTGGATTTTGTGGGTGTAATCCGCTGAAACCCTCAGGAGACAACACTCCTCCTCTAGGGTAACCTAGAGGTTTAACGGCTTGTTGCACATGCTCAGTGCAATCGCGTCACCTGCGAAAGTGGTGTAAATAAATTGTTAGTCTAGATTTTCTTTTCTTTGTTTTGCTCGGGACGAGCAAAAGAATAAGTGTAGGGGTGTGATTAGTATCCAATATTGCATATTTTACATCATAACTCCCATGCATATTACAAATAAATATGTGATTTTTACTCCTCTTCTCTACATATTTGCAGGTACACACTTAAAGGAGAGTTAGCCAATTAATTACCTTAATTAGCAATAATTAAGGTGATTAATTAAAGATTAAAGATAAAGCCAAATCTCAAACCAGATCCAGAGAGATCCGCACAACAATGAAGATCCTAAATATTACACGTGGCTAACCACCTAACAGACAAATTCTACCAGAAAATCTGGGCTCAACGGCCCAGATTTTGCCGCCAACTTGCAAGTACTTCCAGAAGGAGCGGCAGTTACAAGTCTGTTTGGCCTCGGATTTTGCGCCAACAGAATATCTTCTGGATCCTTCACCTTGGTCTATAAATACCTGGACTTTGACCTGCGAAAAGAGCTGAATGGAGAAGAGAGGAAGTTAGTGTGTTGTAATTTTTAGTTGTTTTTCTCTAGTTTTATTTCTTTAGATCCCTCTTCTTCTTCCCTAGAATTCAATGTAAAAGAGAGTGATTGTGAGGGAGAGAGCTTGTGTAATCAAGGGTGACACTTGAAGCAACAAGGATTGATCCATCCTCCTTCCTCTACTTGAAGCTTGGTTCTAGTTTTCTTGCATTCTTACTTGCTTTATTTCACTTCTTGCTTTAATTACTTGCAATTTACTTCCATGCTTTGTTTTACCTTTCTTGTGGCTTGTTCTAGCTAATTCTTTCTCCATGTACTAGTTTACCACTAGATTTGCCATCTTAACTAACTCAAGTGTGATTGCTCTACTTCATCTTGCAAGTGTATGATCTTCTCTTCTCCGATGGTTAAACCACCGTCTTGCAAGTGAGAAAGTAATTAGGTCAACACGCTAGACGAATCCTACGCCGATGGAGTGACAACATTAGGCACGCATTCACTATCAAGGAGTCTAGTAAGTCTTGGCAAGCTAGCAAGGTAAGCTAGTCATGGATCTATTCTTTCTTTAAGTTTTCTTTCCTTTTCTTGTGAATACCACATCCACTTCTTGATTTCTTTTCCCACGACTTTTCCACCATGAACATATCCATCTTCTTTTAGTTTCTTTTTCACTTGATTCACTAAGTTTTATAAGCAAGAGAAGAATACTCGTTTGTTCACTTCACTACCACACGTAAAGCTTCCATCGCGAGCTCTCCCTGAGATTCGACTCGGTATAGTCCTATACTATAGCGGAGACAAGAAAGGGTACATCAAATACATCTTTATACACATAATAAGTACACCTCCTTCGTCTAATCAGTCACCTATAAAATCATTTTTGATCTCGGCCACTTCTGGTAGACAGACAACCTCAGAAAAATCCACCAGCCGGTTGACACCACTGTGGAAGGAACGCCGGGAACACTGGCTGCAGCAGCATGACAAATCATCGTTGAGCTCGGCGAAGTCCTCATTGAAACCAGTACACTAGCCACCGCTGAGGTAGGACTAGTGATCATCTCCTGAACAGCAGGCTCAACCACCAGCGTTGGGGAAGAAGGGCTTGTAATCACCCTCAGCTCTGCACGTGCCATAACTGACGGCGCCTCACTCGTTGATATAGTTGGGAGTGAGGACACCTCCGGGACTACCACCAATTCAACCTCTGTTCCTTTGGCTAGCTCAGGCCGATAAAGGGGCAAATCACCATACAGCGCGTCCAACATAGCAGCATCCGCCGCAGTCGAAGTGCTTATATCACCCCTGGACTCCTCAGGAAGATCAACTGGTTCCCTTGAAGTTGACGCACCCTGAGGCGGAACAACTGCAACAAAATTGTGTTTAGGCAAGACACAACAGGCAGTAGAAGCCAAAGGTCAGAACAATACCAAAAGACGATGTCGCCTCAAACATCTCGGCAGCCGCATCAGTCTCCATGGGCTCCATCGGAAAATTCTTTGCGGAGTCAACACGAATGGCCGGCCCGCTTTCGCTTGCCGAGTCTCCCGTAGACCATCCAATAGAGCTTGACGCTACAGGACTTCCTTTGGAAGTCCCAGCGCCCGAAGGACCAATGTCAGCCGCATCACCTCCGGACTCCTCCGGGAGGGCAAAAGAGCCAGCTTCAGTTTCATAAGTAAACAGGGGATCATAATGTTCCCCTTGCTCTCTAGCGGCCTCAACTCCTGTATCAAGAAGCAAATAATGAGCTATCCGGAACACCTAGAAGATATATTACAAAGACGAAGCTGATCTTACCTAAGTTCGGAGCAACTTCACCAGTAGTCGGTTCAGCAACCGACGGTTCAACTACTGAGGGGACAAGAGGAGGAACCGCCACAGATGGTTCGCCCTCTACAACAACCGTAGGAGCTCAGCAACGGGGTTTCTTCACCAACTCCTTCCTACGAGACCCACCTGTCCGTTTGCGCTTGAGAGGGGCATCAGAACCTTCCTCCTCTGGTTCTTCTACATGTCTTGGGGGAACTGTCCCCATCACGCCAGAACCGGCTGCAGAAGCCCCGGCACCTGTCTCTGTTTCAAAGCGAGGACTTTCTGCATCCAAGGCTTCGCTGTCATCCACATCAACGAATTCCTCCATGCCTGGGACGCGAACCCTCTTACCTTCCCTTCTCTCAGAGACCTTCCGTTTTAGCCGCTAAGAAATTAACTTCACACCAGAGCTGTTAGCATTAAATCCAAGGGGTGTGGAATTGGAAGTTCCATACCACTGGCAGAAGCTCAGGGTCATTAGAAGATTGGGAGTCCTCAACGGCGTACGCAGCCGCGTCCTAGTACAGCCCGCAATGAAGAATTGCCAAGCATGGGCCCCATCAATAAGGCTCCTCATGAAAGCCAGATTGAGATTCGGGTTTCCCACGTACAGTTGGTCATATCCAAACTGTCGAGCAAACCGACTTGGGACATAAGGCTCCAAGTAGCAGCTATCCCCGCTCCGGTATAATAGATGTGAAGGCCGGATGCTGACAGCCACTCAAAAACTCCCCGGCTCAGGGACGAATGCCCCTCCCCCGCATCTTTGAACTCTTCCTCATAGCCTGCACCCCGAATACGAGGAAAACAACGGAAGAGACTATAGACGTCATAGCGACGTACTAATTTACGGGCCTCAGCCACGTAAGTCTTCTGCCTTGAGCATCCTTCGAATCGGCGGAGGAGCGCTATTCGAACATCTTGCGGGGGATCCTCTCCAGCTTCAATTAAAGAAGGACAATGCAGGGCGAACCACGCCATCAAGTAAGTATACGGCAGACCTATTCTGGGGTTAGGTC
Organism: Agave tequilana; assembly: GCA_038442645.1. Lineage (NCBI taxonomy): Eukaryota > Viridiplantae > Streptophyta > Magnoliopsida > Asparagales > Asparagaceae > Agave > Agave tequilana. The sequence goes on from JAVJIF010014679.1 coordinate 85,675, forward strand.
CGTCGCGGGGCGAAATGGTCCCCTTTCCACGCTTCGTCGTTGGTGGCCTGCAAAAAGCCTCCGTCAATGCACGAAGGCCTCTCTGGATACAGCATACCATGACCGAGAGAAGTCCCAGAGGATGACCATGAACCAAACGAACAGCGGGCAGCAAAACATTCGGATGAACGACGTCACCCGAAGAAGACGGCACCACGCACCTCTTCAGCCAGACTGTTAAGAAACCAGCCAGAACTGCCTTCCGGGACATCGGCCTGCGAGCCTGATGATGGAAACTTCGAAGGACATCACCCTACTCATAGGGATCATCGTCTTCCTTCACAACTAGATCCCCTTAGAAGTGTTTTTACATCCGGTCAAAGATGTCTTCATCAGCAACTCCACAGTGAGCCACTTCAGGAGTGTTCTCCATATCTGGGAACAAATAATCTCCCCAGCTCTTCAAACTACAAGAGGTTCCCTTACTGCCCCCATGCATACTGGAGCAAATGTACAAGTGGCACATTAACTCCCTGTAGGTCTCGAACAAGGCAGGCTCTTGCTTCTCCAAAAGAGCCAATTCTGCCTCGCACGGGAAGTATTCTTCATAGGGAAGAGACCCAAAAGGCAGAGCAGAGACTTCCCACATCTCATGCAAGGCCATACCCAACTCACAGACAGGGGTGAAGAAGGTCCCTGAAGCTGGGCAATACAATTCAAAGATGGCGTAGAAGCACGCCACGTTCATCTCAATACCGTAGCAGGTCGCCCTGACGGCCTCATAGAGGTTTAGCCTCTCCAAATCCTCCTCGAAATGAGCGAGGATGTGTACAGTTAAATCCCTCCACCATGCCATCGGAGGGTGAATCCAGCCTGGAGTCCTGAAGTCAGTAGTTGGGTAGTTCCCATTGACCTTGTAGAATTGGTTGCCAAAGGTCAGCGCCACAGCAGGATTCTCTCCCACTGGGATCTCTCGCGACACATTCCCAGGATGTAGACCCATTATGCAGCGAGGGGGCCCCGCTCTTGCATAACCAAGAGATTGAAGCATCAATTTTCCTATGTGGACAGAGTCAGTACTCCGGCTCACGTCCCACGACATCTTCCGAGCCTGCGTCACGCACTGGAAGGAAGACAAAGAAAAATGACGCTTGTTGGACGGAAGGTAGAACTTCTCACCATCCAACTGAAAAATCCACTGCCCTTCCCCTGCCAGTAGTTGGTGATCAGGGTCTGGTGCGGCATCCTCGAACATGAAGTCGGGCTTCCTATAAGTTCGACGGTCGATATCTTCAAGGGGAGCCGTAGACAGAATACTCCTCGTGGTGTATTGATCACCACCATGAATAAGCGTGTCTCGGACGACGGAACTCCGCTCACTAAACAGAGAGGCCTGCCCTTGAAGTTGCAGGCTGATATTGCCGTCCGATCCCCTGGTCATCCCGAATAGGCTGTTTAAAGGACCAGGAGTGTAGTGCACTGCAGAAGCAAAAAAGGAATTATGATTAGTTCACCAGCCAAGCGAACACAAAGACACAAGTTTCGCCAAGGCATAGCCTCGCCCTTTGAGCGAAGCTAGCAAGGCAATAGCTTCAACAAAGATTAGCCTCACAGTCAAGTTCGCATTTCGTAGAAAATGTCCAAGTGTAAGCTTCGCGTCGAGAAAGCTTAAGCAGAAGGCGGTACAGCCCCGAGGACTAACTTCGTCAAAAGGGCATTATGGTCATTAATCCTTTACGGCCACGATTGAAGGGACAGATCCGTATCCTGTTGTTCAACAGGACGAAAACAGCCCAAGTGATAGCTTCGCCTAGAAGCTTAAAGAAGAACTGTTCAGTTCTTAGATCCCCGTCCGAGAAAATCAGGGAAATGGATTCCCTAACAATATCAGATCATGCTCAATCATTCTGGATTCATCCAAAGATAGCCAAACATCGGCTTTAAAAGAGAGACGGCAGTCTCTAATCGAAAGGGAAAGATCCCTACCGGCGATTGGTCGTTCGATGACCGGAGGAGGAGAAGGACCCTCCGCTGCAGAAGTGGCCACTTCTTTTCCCGCTCGTCTCTTGGGCGCCATTGAAGAGCTACGGAAGCTTTCAAACTTTCTAAATGGAGAGGAAAGAGGAAGAAGAAGAGTCAAAGGTCTCTAAAAATTTCAAGTAAAGAGATCTGCTCTTTCTCAGCCCGATCAGGCTTTTATAGGCCAATGAGCGCCTGAAATGATGCCTTATAAACAGTGCAGGCTGTCGTTTCAAATTAATTCGAAACGCCGCCTAAAGCGCCTTCCCGAGAAGCGCTGATTCAGCCACTAAGGGCTAACCTCACCATGAGTCAAAGTGCGAACTTCGCACAAGTTCATCAAGAACTTCGCCAAAAGGGTTGCCTTAGCCCGCTAAAGGCACAGTACGCCGACATGCCAGTTTCGCGCGAAGCTCATTCAAAAAGGACCTTGTCCTTAACTCCGCAGGAAGTTCAGCCCCGTTCTCAATGAAGGCAGGCAAAAATCAAATGAGCAGAAAATGAACTTTCATTGATTTAAGAGGAAAGTTACATTGATACTACATCAAGATTGTGTTTCGTACAACAGATTCAGTTGCTCAGCAGGATCATTTGTGCAAAAGGCATACAAGTGGTTTTATCCGCTTTCAAGCCAGACCAACTTGACATGAAAGGCCTTCCTCCTGCACAAGGCCATAATCCTTCACATAAGGACAGATGGTGCCACCAGGATAGATGGTGCCACCAGGACAAGATCAGTGATCTCACAGGTAACGTCCGCTTTGCCGAAGTGGATCATCTCAGATAAGCGACCACCAGCCTCGCCTCAAAAGGGATCATCTCGGATAAGCGACTGCCATCAGCCTCTGGGACACACATCAGCTGCCCCAGTTTGTTCCTCCTGCTTAAAAGTAAAGCTTCAACTGGGGAAGCATAAGGCAACTTTTCGGTCTCTTTCATCAAGTCACAAGATTGGTGAACATAGCTCACTACAATGCAAATCAGAACAGATTAGCAGTTACACACGGGAGAAGCTGCAAAAATACTAAGTCAAATTCTTTGAGGCGAAGCAATCTGCTCCAGTCAAGCATTGGTTTCAGCTAAAGCAGAGGATTGCCTCGCCTGCACAGCAATGATGGGTTAGCTCAGCAAACACCAAGTCCTAGCCTCGCCTATATGGCTAAGCCAGACTGATCCTGGGGGACACAGTCTTAGCCCCACCTATATGGCAAGACTGGCTCAACCTTGAAGGAACTAAGTCCCAAGTTCTACCTGTGTAGCGGACTTAACATGCAGTGATCTTTCTTTGATCAAGTCATGATGATAGCTTCGCTGGGAAGCTATGATAAAATCCTTCTCTGCAGCTCAGTCAATTGCAAAATGAAGAACAACGGAAATCAATCCTTGAAGTAGCTATCAAAGCTAAGTTAAGGGAGAAGAACTCCCTGAAAGATTATTGGTGAAGTCGTTGAACGATCAAGACTTACCGGTCCTTGGCCGGATAATGACCAGAGTGGGCATTCCCACTAATTCAGAGATCTGAGTATCTCTTTCAACCAAGAGAAGAGAAGAAGAGCAGATCACTTCTCTTCAGAGGACCTCAAGTGTCCTATTTATAGGCCTCATGGCCTGAGCGTTGCCGCCTCAAGCGTGGAAGCACGAGCGCATTTAAGGCATTTACTGCGCCTTGAGAAGAGGGACGGTTTCCCTTGGAACCGTGCAAAGGAAGAAGCGTCTCCCTCATAAAGGCTCTCATGGCGCCTTGAAGAGAGGGAATATCCTCCCTTGGAAACGCGTGAGGGGAGAATATCTCCCTCGATCAGTGCGAGAGAAGAAGTGATCCTTCTCGTAACCGGCCCACGGCAGTTGGCCTTGGGAAAGCAACAGATGTTCCAGAGCGAACCTACCTAGCCGCGAAGCTACCCAGATGCGAATCTATATGATTCCTCGGCGAATCTACATCCCAAAGCAGGATTCAAAGTGAAGCTGAACTCAACCATCATGGCGACGTTCGTACTTCACATACCACCGATCAAAGCAATTCAAAGTATTTCGAAGTCTGGACTATTGCAGACTTTCGAAAACTTTAAAGGGGGTCTTGTTGACACTTAAAAAAGACAAGATTCTTATTGGTCCGAACAATGTCTAAACTTGTTGACATTTACAAAAGACAAGTGACAGACGAGCTGAAGACCAGTCTCCACCCATCTCCGAGGGACAAGGAAGCAACTTGGACTCCACTGATCCAGCAAGCAGACAGTGAACCCGGATTGCTTCTAAACAGACCTCAGCAGGTCTAAGGTGCTAGCACTTAGCATCGCATGAGCCCAAAGGGATAGCCTCGCCTGAGAGGCTAAAATCATCCAACTTCGCCTTGAAGCTATTCAAAGCCTTGCCAGGAAGCTAACTTATAGCTTCGCCTGAACTGCTAGAGCGCAACTCCGCAGAGAGAGTTAACTTCGCCTGAAGCCACATGCAACTGCGCAGAAAGGGTATACGGTAGCTTCGCCACAGATGTTATCTAGCTCCGCCGAAGAGCTTTCTTCTGACTTCGCCAGATACTGCCTCCAGCTCCGCTGTGAGTTCAAAGCGGGCATCGCCGCTGCTGGTCTGCTATGGTCAACCTTTGACCAATCAAATCTCCAGATGAGATCAAATTTGGTAGTTGATTGCCACAATCTTTTGACTCTTCTACAACGAGTAAGAAGATCAGAGGAAATCCTCCAACAATATGGAAAGGATCAAAACAGATTAAGAAGATCAACTGACCCCATTTCTAGCTTCGCAGAAGCTGATCCTAGCCTCGCAGCAAGGCTACTTTCTAGATTTAAACAGATTTGATTCAATCTGTTTCCATATCTTCAAGGGACGATTATACCCCTGCTCTCCCTATAATAGAGGACCACCTCCAGAAGAAGAGAAGGAGGCGATACGCAAGAGAGAAGACTCCACAAGCAGAGATTTCTTCACAAAGCACCGTGCGTTCTTGAATTCAGAGACTTTATAGAGAATTGCTTCTCTAATCAGGGTGCTGATACCCTAATACCTTCTTTTCAAGGAATCTCCGGAACCAGGCGAGAAGGAATTCCTAATTGAAGGCAGGTTTTGAGAAGTAGTAAGAGGGTTCTACCAACCTTCTGTTCTCTGATTCCCCGAACCAGGCGAGAAGGGAATCTCATCGCTCGCATCGTCAAAGGGACAAAGTGGTCGCGCGCTGACCAGACTCCTATCGGCACACTTCTCCAGAATCTCTGAGGAGATCTACTTGTAATCTTTTAGAATACTTGTAATTTAGCTCCTCAAACTCTTTTTATTGTAAGTTTTCCCCTTTGCAAATTATATGGAAAACAATAACGTACCAAGCCATCAAGTACGTATAGGGAAGCTCGATCCTGGGGTTAGGGGTCTTTACCCTCGGCCTTCCCTCCGAGTCAACCTCTGGTCTACCCTTGGAATCGATAATGGCTTCCACTTGGCACAGGCTCTTAACCAGAGCCCGTAATCCACTTTGAATTCCAGCCACCATTGCTGGAAGGAGGGCGATAGACTTGCCATAGGCCAACAAGACCGCCGGGTACACCACATCGGTGATAATTACTTCATGTGGCAGTGTTGGCACCACGCATCGCTTCAGCCATAGCATAAGAAAGCCCGCCAATAGCGCCTGCTCAGAAATGGGAACCCAGGCTTGATGATGAAAACTTTTAAAAACCGTATCAAGTTTGAAAGTATCTTCATTTGACTCCGTCGTGTAAGAGCTCACAGAGGCATCAATCCTCTCAGCAATTTCTTCATCAGTACTAGGAGCCAGAATGGTCACTGGGTGATCTTTTTCAGTTATACCGTTGAAGAGGTAACTCACCCAGGACATCTGCTTGACACCTCTGGTTCTCCATGAGGTTATTTGACCGCAGATGTGGAAGTGACACAACACTTCCCAGTATGTCTCATATATTTGAGGGCTCTCCTTCTTCAAGAGATGAAGCTCTTCAGAAGTTGGAACGTAATCCTCATAAGGGGCGTCTCCCATAACCAGCCCCGAAACTTCATATAGATCATGAAGGGCGAGCCCCATCTCTCCGACCGGAGTAAAAAATGTCCCCGTTAAAGGATTATAATGCTCCAGGATGCTATAGAAATTATGGAACTTTGCGGGAGGCCATACTGCACAGCCCTGACTGAGTGGTACAGCCGCACCTGTTCCAGCAGAGCTCCAAGTTCAAAAAGGATAAATCCAACCATCTTGCCCCACCAGGATCTGTCGGAAGAATTAACCCACCCGAGCGGGCGGAAGTCAACGGGAAAGTCACCCCTAACCTTCATGAACTGATTGATGAAGGTAGTGCCAAGCTGAGGGGTCTCTCCTCTCTGGTATTCAGACCTAACCAATCTGGGGAATAAGCCAAAGACCTCTCTCCCATGACCGGCAGAATGTACTTCTTTGGCACCTAGTTTTTCGAGCGAGACACCAGAGACAGATCGGGAAAGATCCTATTCCATTGCACGGTGAACAGACATATGCTGGAGATAAGATAGGGATACATCCTCTCCATATTGGGAAGAAAGAACTTCCTATCCCCTATCTGACGAAGCCACTTATAATCTCCGTCATGCAAAGTCCTATCATCCTCGTCGATGTCATCACCAAAGAAGAAAACAGGCTTCTGTAATGGAGTGTACTAATCCGTCTCAAACACTCCGTTAGTGATAATCTCCCGGAGGGTCATCATACTGGCTTTGGAGATCTTCTCCTTTCGCTCTTTCGACTTACCAGTAGTCACATGAGCAGTTTTCTGCAGCACAAAGGTCAGGTTATGATCAGCGCCGCCTACATATCCAAAATGGCACTTTTTGGATAAAGGGTTGGAGGAGTATCGTACTGCAAAAGAGAACAACACTTGATCAGAAATCTGAAAGAAAATGGTTAAGTGTTTGAAACTCAAACGCAGGAATGAATCTAGAAGAGAAGATCATCAAAATCTGCGTCCAGATTCAAAGGTCGCGAGGCTAGCATGAAGCCCGCATTTTAAAAATCCAGGACTCAGAAAAATTTCTAAGTATCGGACTCAGATGCAAGATTCATTAAAACTTGCGTCTGATCATACAAAATGCAAGAATCGTCTGAAGTCTACGTCTAAACTCCCCACACTTAGAAATATTCTGAGCATTGAGTCCAAAACGCAAGGCTCACTGGGGCCCTGTGTTCAACAAACAGATACGGGCTCAAGTGGATAAAAGATGCAGAGGTCGTCAAACCTGCGTCTTGTCTATCAACTCAAGAACCGCGCATGAATATCAAACACAGGCATGAGCCCGCGTTGGCGGTTCACATTCAAAAGGGATTTAAGAGTTAAAACAACTCTGTAAGCCCCTTCAATGGCGGAAACCAAATCCGATGGTTTTATTACTTGAAATAGGGGTTTCCTGTATGGAGGAACCACCCATTTGGGTCTCAGGAACAACAGTCTTTGAAGACGAAGCAGTATGCTTGGCTTTTGGTGCCATTGCAACCGTGGAATCGGTGTGGAAGATGGTAGAAACGAGAAGAACAAAGCCTCGAGCTTTCCTTAACCCTAAAAGGCCCAACGAAGAAGAAGAGTCTAATGATGACTCTTGAAAGACTGTTATCTTTTATAGGCATAGCGATTCGCAGAGATACGCGGCGCTTAGCTCGACGCCTAATCCCTGCCTGAAGCGTGGTAAGCATATTAAATGCAGCGCGAAATTCGTGGCCCAAAAAGAAGATGTCCCCTCAATTTTACTGGACACGTGGCAATGCGCCTACAACGCGGATTCGTGTTCAACAGAAAAATCGCGTCCCTCCGAAGGTCGCGCCTTTTCAACTAGGCCAACGCCGCGCCTACTTCATAGGGCGAAAGCTGCGTCTTCAATAGAAAAAATCGCATCCCTCCAAAGGTCGCGCCTTTTCAACTAGGCCAAAGCCGCGTCCACTTAACAAGAACGACAGCCGCGTCTTCATCCCAAAAGACGCATCCTTACAAAAGGCGCGTCTTTAAAGCAGCATAACCCCTGCGTCTACAGGATTTGCATTCAGTCCTTGCTTCTGCAATTCAGTTCAACAGTACAATGGCACAAGCAGATGACTGTTTACCCCTGGTTCAAAGTACACCAACAACAAGCTCAGAGCACTGGCGAGGTCTAGACTGTGTATCTAGACACTCGCCACGATCATTTCTGGCGGCTTCAAAGGGTTCCACAATACACTCACGAAGACCATATTCCAGACAAGATTAAGCTCAGAGCATCTCAAATGATTGTCAGTCCAATCATGAGAAGTATGAATTCAACTAGAGTCCAAATTATTTCGAAATCCATCCCAGTCAACTGCGGAATGTCGAAAACTTTGGAGGGGGTTCTGTAGGCTGTCTAAAAATCACTAAAAGACAAGTCATCAAAAAGCAGAGTCCCAAACTCCAGACGCAGGGCTAATCACAGCCATCACAGCGGCATCAAGACACGAGGGTTGAAACCTGTGTCTTAGATTATTGCAGTGCCAAGACACAGAGTTCAAAGCCCGTGTCTCACGCGAAGCTTGGCGCAGAGCTGGAAACCCTCGTCTCGATATTACTGCAACACTAAGACGTGAGGGCCGAAACCCGCGTCTCAGCATCATTGCAGCACTAAGACGCGAGGGCCGAAACTCGCGTCTCAGCATTATTGCAGCACCAAGACGCGAGGGTCGAAACCCGCGTCTCAGTTGTAACTGCCCTTGTTATGGGGTCGATCACGGCCCACATAATAAGGAAGTTAACCCCATTATGGAGCGTTTTTAGGGGGGGCACGTTCACCTCTGAAACCTCTATAAATAGCCCCGCTTGCTATTGAGAAGGGGTCGGTGGTTGATCAGATACTTTTTGGAGAGGAACTTGGCTTGCGAGCTATAGAAGCCCCAAGACTTCTGCCAAAAAGAAAGAGAGTCCAACTCTTCAAACAACTTGCTGCGTACAAGTTAATCTTTGCTTATAATCTCTTTGAGATTCCTGGTCGACAGGAGCTGTGTTACTCCATTTGCCATCCAAAGAGAAGATCCTCAAGAAGTTTTGACGTTCACCCGGTCAAC